>NW_022261734.1:58735-80734 GCF_009602425.1 Actinia tenebrosa | reverse complement strand
TATGCGTGATCGTAGAACTGGTCATATGCGTGGTCTCTAGAAGTGGTCACATGCGTGGTCTCTAGAAGTGGTCATATGCGTGATCGTAGAACTGGTCATATGCGTGATCTCAAGAACTGGTCATATGCGTGGTCTCTAGAAGTGGTCATATGCGTGATCGTAGAACTGGTCGTGTAAGTGATCGTGAACTGGTTGTGTTAAAATCCTGAAACAGATAGATCTCGTGTAACAACGTTAGTGACTATCTAATTTCCTTCTGTTCTAAGGCTTGCTCGGTTGCTTCTGTCCAATGTACCTGCTAATCGACATCTCCAACCGTCTGAGAGAAAGCGGTTGTTTTCCTTACTGCTGTCCTGGAGCTCTTCTTGGACTGAGAATAAAACTCAGACTGGAGCAAAACATTGAGGTACGTAACTACGAGAGCGAGTTGATATTTTCGGCGCACAACTGCCTTGATTTTCGCGTACACTTTGTCCTCCCTAGACTTAGCGTAATTTGGCTTGCGTTCAGCCAATCAACGTGTATGTAATGACTACACCATCGTTAGCTCCTGTCCCCTTTGCGCCTTGTGTCAACTCTCAAGAGAAATCAAGCACGTTGGACGTTACACTGCCTAGGCTGGTCGACATTGAATGACTTTGAATGTTTGGGTTAGATTGCACTTAGACCTCACTTAGTGACGGACTCCACTTAGATTCATGGGAACCTTTAATGTAACTGTACAGTCAAATGTTCACCGACCGAAAAGAAAAGGTTTATGCACTAGGGATTTTAGCTGCAAGACAGACATTGATAGAAAGAAGAGAGGCGGATGGACGAACCGGAAATCCAGCAACAAAGACAGACAGATATATATAGACGGACGGACGGACGGACGGACGGACAGACAGTTAGACGGACGGATGGACAGACAATCCGACAAACAGTCAATAGGACAGACGAGCAGACAAAACACTACGAGCAGACACACAGACAAACCAACTTTATCTGGTTAGAATGAAGGAAAATTCTAGTCTGTATAAATATTTCGACATCAAGCCATATGTTCCCTTACATAATTGACAGATAGTTTATTAACACTTTACAGATGGTTATGGAACAGTGATACGTAATGGTTATAATAATTAACACTTACTGTTCTTAGGCACCACAACATAAACCAACACCATCTGTGTTAACCAAACTTAGGTCCAACGTAGTAATTGCTAGCCTGCTGTGAATACGTTTTTAGTGTCGGCTCGTTCCTTTCCCTCTGGTCTGGCCACAAAAAGTAATTGGAAAATCAGACGTCATTGAAAATTTTCCAAAGACTTATATACAACAAAACCTCCAAAGACCGCGGAAAGATGAACTAAAGCTATATATCTCAGCCAAAATTCTAGGTAAAAGGAGTTTTAGATACGGAGATACGAGCGATGGGTTATACCCATAATGTAGTTGACATGAGTGGGTCCGCCATCTTGGTGTCCTATTGAGGGGCACAATGATGGCGGCCAAATCACGAAATTTGAAAATCTTGTTTCTTTTGCACCCACTTCAATATTTAAATGAAAATAACTATCGGAATAAAGTTAACAGTCATCTACTAAAATAAAAACGTATTATTTCAATCGAATTTCCCCATTTGTAATGCTTTGAAAATGCGTGACAATGACTGCACTTACATAACTCATACGGCACAATCAATCCACTTTAGTTAGAAGGCCAATCGAAGGTCCTAAGTACGTGTTACGCTCGCCAAAAAGTTCGGACAATGTTCTTGGATTTCGATACGAATGTACCACAGGTAGCCCAAGCTTGGTGTCTGTGATATCATGTTATAAGGAAATGTATGGGGATTCTTCAAAAATGTCAAAAAAATCCACCAGTAAGGAATAAGAGAAGGTTGGATACACGGGATCCCAACAGCGAACCATCACGAGTCTTTGAAACCTCGTACGTCTTCGAATTTTCTTTCCAGCGCCAAATTTTAGTCATAATAAAGGTGGGGGAAAAAATCCTTAAAACGGGCTAAATTCAAAAATAACCACACAGAGCAAAGGAACTGCTATTTCTTAGGCCCCGTCCACACTGTGCCGGATAAATTTGAATCCGCAACTTTCACACCGAAACCGAAAAAAAAGTTTTCCGTCCACACATGAAAACGGATAAARTGTTTCGCGTCCACACTAGTCCGATCAGAGGCGGCAAAAACGCTTCATTGCACATCTGAGCATGCGCATCGAAGCTGAAATTCAGCCTGCGGTGAATTTTCAGCCTTCCCGCCATGTTCCCATGACAATCATGACCTCATCGTATTCGAAAAATTTCGGGTACGAAATGTCCTCCGTCCACACTAATACGGCTAGACGGCGTCTTCAAATTGTTCCACTCTGGAGACCGTATTCGAAAACATTCGTTTTCGGTCAGAAACCAAGCTTGGGCTAACTGTGAATGTACTGACTTTACCTCCGTTTGCATTACTACGCGGCCACCCCAGACACAAATCGAGTCGTGTAGTTTGCAATAGACTACTGTCAATCATTCATGTTGACGCCATTTATACACGTTTGGATCAGTGAGTTGGCTTTTCTRTCAAACTTTCTCAGTCAGATATCACGAAGGAAAGTTCCGAAAGCGATTGCAAAGAGTTTGAGTACATCCAAGTAGAATGAGGTGTTTGATTGACGGCAGTCTATTGCAAACTACACGACGCGATTTGTGTCTGGGGTGGCCGCGTAGTAATGCAAACGGCGGTAAAACTTTCTCTCGGCCCCCATCCATCCAGGATTATTAGGGAAACAGATAAACAAGCAAAGTAAATAGTTTGTCCAAACGCCAGTACATTTGTATGGGAAATGGAATCTTCTTGGTGTCCGTTACACAATCCAACGCGATTCATACCACATGACAGCTAGCGCCGAAGCGGTCAATTCAGAATGACCGCTTCAGTGATTTCGTGATACATTGAAAGCCACTGAAGAGGACGAAATCGACACGAAACAGAATAATTTCGCACGCAAACAAAACCCGCTTTACTAAACACAAAAAATGCTGTCAAAAATATAATTTTTATCACAATTGGGTAATTTAAAAATTGTCAGTTTAAAGAAAAGAGATATATATTGATGGAAACCAAGAAAAATTAAAATAAAACCGCGGAAAAAATGATAGCTAAAATTTCTCATTGGCCGGAATTCGTCTAAACAAATTATGCTAAAAATGTAACTCCAGACGTTTATACAGTGAAGGATTCAGCGTGGCAGATCGGCGAAATCCAACAGAGTTCTAATTTGGATCTTTTAAAACAATTCAAGTCAGTAAAATACATTCAGGTAAGATTGAAACTGGTCTGTATTTACTTCTTGTCTAACAAACCATGCAAAAGATTTCGAAAAAATATTTTCTTACAAGACCTTACCTTAAGTCTCTTAAGGCCTACCAAAGGTAGCGACATTTTACCCAACGTTAGCCCAAAAATATTCTTTAGATAGTAACATTTTGACCCAAATTCGTTTGGAAGACCATGACAAAGGATCCCAACATTTGTCGCAACATTTTTTTGCAAAGTTTTTCATCGCCTTCAGTGCGTTTACAAGTAAAGCGGGCTTATTTATTTGGATCCGAATGAATATTGAATATTGTCTTGTTTAATAATAATATAAATTGTTTCCTCGAATAACTCTCCCGAGTCGAGCGAAAGGTGATCGAGAAAGGATAAGTCTCTTTTTAGCACAACTTTCTATGAAATAAGAACGAAAGGAAGTAAGGTTAAGATATTTGAAGCGCCATGTGATCAAACGTTGAGTTCAAACATGCGTTTAATATATTAGTGATCTTGTTATTTGATAATGTATTTTATCTAAAACTAACTCTCCAATAACTTTGAACTATTCTAACATAAATATGATAATACCAAACGATTTTTAGGTAATTATAGCTAAAGATTTCTTGAAAGATTTCTTTCACGGAATTTTGTTAGGAAAGGAAACCTAATTTCATACTTTCTTTCGAATTAGCTGCGAGCTGGCACGTGTTTGTTTCATCGTCATAAGTTTATAGCCTGCGTTGCCGGCTGTAGATTTTGAGCAGCCGCCTACTGGCCAAATCATGCAAAAAATGTACTCGAGCAATAACTTACTAGTATAAATTTTTAAATTGTTACCTTGAATTTCAATATTTTTTTCCGAAACACTCACAGCGTCTATTTGTCATGCTATAGTTTATATGTGAATTATTTATTATCTTTGACTTGACATCTAATAGTCGATGTGTCATGTCGGGGTCTGCAAAGATCTCTAAACATGTGTCTACAAAGCTGGATTCCCTACCCAATGACATCATAAAGTCAAAAGAAAAGTTCCTTTATAGTCAATAATAAGGCTTTAGTCTTTTCATATATCGATATTTTTATAGCCTATTGACTTTTTTCATGATTCTTTATTTATTAGAATTATTTTCTAATCATTTTATATGACATTAGCATGGCCCTTCTGAATAAAGATTATGTATTTTTTGTTTTGTTCCATGTTTCATATCAAGTATGGAAGCAAATACCAAATACGACAGACTCCAAGATGATCAGAATCAACCAGTTATGACACAGCCAGGTGTAGCCAACCCACCTCCATATTCTGGACCAGAATACCCTCAGCAAGGCTATCCTGCCCAAGGGTATCCCCCACAGGGTTACCCTTCTCAGCCTGCTGGGGTGTCACACACCACTACTAATGTTGTTGTGGTTAACCAGCAACCAACCTTCATAGTGCAAGGGAAAAGAGATTGGCATAGTGGGATGTGTGCTTGTTTTGATGATATGGGCTCTTGTAAGTATTGTTGGGTTTCAATGGTATTATGGTCATCATGGTTGTCATGCAATACTTCTCTTTGTAGAAGGCTAGGCTATAATCAGCTGATAACCATGTATGGATGGATGGAAGGATGAATAGTTGGGAGGATGAATAGGTAGACAGATGAATGGGTATGATGGATGGGAGGATGGATAGATGGACAGGAGAATGAATAAATGGGAGTGAATAGATGGGTAGATGGATGAATGGATGAACTGATGGATGAGTGGATGGATGAAGGGAGGTAGGGATGGAGGAATGGATGGATGGATGGAGGGATTGATGGGAGGATGGATGGATGAATGGGAGGATGGATGGATGAGCTGTGTTTGATGAATGGATAGATGGAAGTGATGGATGGATGAATGGATGGATAGATGGATGGGAGGATGGATGGATGAGCTATGTTTGATGAATGGATAGATGGAAGTGAGGGATGGGTGGAAGATGGATGAATGAACAGAAGCTAAAAATTAGTACAAAATAAATTAAAAACATGTCCTTTAGGTTGCTGTGCAATATGGTGTCCAATGTGCTTGTTGTACGAAATCACCCAGAAGATGGGTGAAGATTGCTGCTTCTGTCTTTGCTGCCCACTGGAAGCCATGTTTGGACTCAGGGTACAACTCAGAACTGAACAGAACATTCAGGTAACATCAGCTTTCTTTTATTTATAATTAAAATAATTATAAGAGTGGAACCAAATTTGCCTCTCTCCTCTGAATCTTGGATTTCCCCCCTTGAATTTGGCATCAATCTTGGAGTGTGAGTAAAATTCATTGGATGATTGTCCATCTTGATTTGAAGGTTCTGTAAACGACTTCTCCATTTTTTAAATGTAAATTTGGGTTTCATCCTTAAATATCCATGAATCACTAATAACCAAGTGTGGTATAGTAGCATTAGCCTATATTACCCTAGTATCCTAGGGTATTGGATTGGGCTCATTTTCTGAACTTACCATCATGTGAGTGGAGTTAATTGGATGATTCTGTCTTGTTTTGAGGGTTGTGGCTGTGAAAATTCACCTTAAAGATGCATGCAAATGACTTCTCCATGGTTTATGATTTCTATGTGGGTTTCATTGATCAATAATATTTTTAAATATTATCAATAATATTTTTAAATATTATTTTTAAAAAAATATTTTTTTGTTGTTCTTCAGGGATCCCTCTGTAATGACTACTGCTCAATTATTTGGTGTCAGTCATGTGTTTTGTGCCAGATGTCAAGGGAACTCAAGCATCTTGGACGCTAGAACTGCACCAGCCTTCTTTGTTTGGGCATAGTACTGTATCTGTTCCATGTCACTTCCTTTAGGATTATTTCTTTGTTTATAGTAAACCAATAATTCCATTCCAAGATTGATGTTTGAAATGGGTAAAAATTATGCCTAACACAAAAATCTGGCAGTGTCGATAAAAGTTCTACAAAGTTTTATTACTCAAATCAAGGACAGCCAAAATAATTTAGAAACTGACAAACAATAGAAAATGTTGAAATGTCTGACATGTATTGTAATATAGTTGCATATTATTGGTGTTAAGCACATTAATACTTTTATAGCATGATAGTTAAATGTATTTTAAGAATAAGGGAGGAAAGGTTGTTTGTAATGATTTTTAAGAGTATAAAATAAAAGGCGACCACAACATGAAAGTTGATAAAAAAAAGAAAAAACAAAAAATCAATTGACTTTAGTTAACTGTATGGCAGGAATAAACAACAGAATCAAGATGGAATTTGTTCCTAAACTGAGTTGAACTCATTATACCTCATTCACACCTAAACGTGTTTAGTTAAACTATGTTTTCATTAGGAAAAAAATTGAGAAACTAGAAACCTATAATATAATAAAACTTTCTAAAATATTGTCAGAGCAAGACAAAGGATAGTTTACAAGCATTATTTTACCAAGGATCCTGCAGTGTTTGTAGATAGTTTTCCAAACCTGTTTAGTTAAATCACTTTAAAACATGTTTAAGCCTAGGTGTGAATGGGGTATTAGTTTTAGCCTGTTTAGTTAAACCACTTTAAAACATGTTTAAGTCTAGGTGTGAATGGGGTATTAGTTTTAGCCTGTTTAGATAAACCACTTTAAAACATGTTTAAGCCTTGGTGTGAATGGGGCATTAGTTTTAGCCTGTTAGATAAACCACTTTAAAACATGTTTAAGCCTTGGTGTGAATGGGGTATTAGTTTTAGCCTGTTTAGTTAAACCACTTTAAAACATGTTTAAGCCTAGGTGTGAATGGGGTATTAGTTTTAGCCTGTTTAGTTAAACCACTTTAAAACATGTTTAAGCCTTGGTGTGAATGGGGTATTAGACTCTTGTTTGAAAGTAGAACATCAAGGATGTTATGGACTAGGAATGAATCCCTGATGGGTATAGACACCCAACAGGCTAGAAGAATGATGATCAAGACACCTGACTTTATGTGACTGCAGGACACAAGATTCCTGCCATGCCAAGAAGGCCAGAAACACGCAAAATGGGAAAAAATGATGATGAATTCATTCCTGTACCGAGTTGAATTTATTAGACTCTTGTGTTGTACATCACAAGAAACCACAAAGATGACCTTTGCAACCTTCAAACTATCCAACCAATGGAAAACAAATTCCATAAAAAGTAAATATACACAGTGGCACTTCTATCGGCAAAATAAATCAACTAAGGTGCAATAACTAAATGTTTGATCTAACTTCAACCTACTGTAATTTTCAAGTGTCGTTATAAGTCCAGTTTCCTGACACCATTAAATGCATATTAATGACATAAAAAATGTGTAGCAAAGAATTATTTACGAGTTACAGTCAAAGGACATGAAGTGTGCCCAGCTAGACTGCATTATTCAATCCATAAAAATATTTTTTGTTGTTCCAATCTTCCAAGAATGAAATCAAATTTAAATCCAGACTTGGAAATTTGATTAGATTACTTTATAGCATAACTGATAGAAAAAAACGTTAATCTGTTTGAGCTGATGATCTTAAAGACAATAGATTTTGTTGAAATTCTTCAATGTACGATTGGAAATAAGTTTTTGGGCTGTCTCATTTTTACGGGCCAGCGATTGCGCAGATTTGTCTCTCACAACGAAACCCTCACAACTTCAAATCAATCAAAATGTCTAAACACAATACATAAAATAGATAACTCCGTTATTTTTTAAATCTCAAATGGTTAAAAAGACTTAAAAATCGTGAATTAACCGTTATACAGTTGCTGATCAATGTTAGGAATGCGAGATTGTGACCTTATTAGGATTGCGAAGTAAAAATAGCCAGTTTAACCCAGAAAACAAGTGTTAGCTATTTAATGCTTCGATTCAAATTGACGCTCTACCTGTTTGCTTAGACTTTTTTACTCGCTCAAAAATTTATTTGATCAATTAAACCGATGAAAAAGGTGCCGAAAAAGGACAAAATTCCAGTTAATTGATGTAAAGATTATGAACACGGCAAAACAGAATGGAAATGTGGGTATTTGAAAGTCATTGATTTGTTCACAAATATTTCTCACATCAAAAAGCAAAGAATTCCCTAAAGCCTGTGATAAGCCTTGCAATCGGATTTCATTCATGATTTTTGAAAATAATTACGGAATATTAAAAAAACGAAGAATGATGTCAAAAATCGAATAATGAACTGAATAGTGCATTCTAGATGGGCACACTTCATGTCCTTTGACTGTAAATAATATTCAATGATAGTATGGATCAAGGAACCAAAAAAATTTTGCATTTCAACCAAAATAATCCCAGATAAACAAAGTTTTTACTCTGAAGTAGTTGGTTGAGAAAGCTGAAAGATTCTCTCATGGAACTTGGTGATGATGTGTTGTATCTGGCCTCCATTAATCAGATCAAAGTCATTTAAGTTCACTAGATGCAGGATTAAGTTTCTTTTGAGGTTCTTTTTGACTATTTCTTGGGCATTGTTTTCAACAAAACAACAGCAGGCATTGAAGACTTGGGAGTCAGACTGAAAACTGAAAAGTTGAGGAAGAGAAAAATAAGAATTGAGATAAGAAAGCTGAGATAAGAAAGAGATTATGGCCATGAAAATAACTTTGTTTAAGTTAATAAAGTTATCTTTAAGGGAGGGCTGATAATTAAACTAGATGGTTATCAAATGTAATCAAAAATAATATTATAAGCAATTTATGCATATTGGATTAAAAATAATAAAATCATTAATGTCTCTCATAAAGTGCTTTGCTAATCAGATATTAACAATATTAACAAGGATTAGCTGTTACAAATCAGATATAATTTGAATATTGCATATTGCTTTATTGAATGAGTCTGGAGTATTATTTCATGTTCTACTGGACATTTTGAGACTAAAGTGAGTCTTGACGAAGAAAATTCATGTTAAAGTTGAAGGCAAGATGCAGAGGGTGCTGTATTCAGTTTACAGACTTTTCCTCTGTGAAGGATTTCTATTATTGTACCTCATTATTTAACCATATTTTTTGAAAGATTATATAAAAATGTGTATGGAAGCTCTTATTACCGTAGATGTTTGTTAACTGTTTAGTATGCAGAAATATGACTCAGTCGTTTATTCCACTCAGATTTTTCAGGGAAGTGGCTGGATCGTTATACATACATCACTGTAATTGCCAGTTCGGCTTGTTTAATGTTCTAATTTTAATTTTAATGTTTTCTTTCTTGTCCCCCTCCCTCCCCCCCCCCCCAATTTTTTTTTTTTCATTTTCCCACCATCATTGAAAATCACCATTTTAGTGCTGTAATGGAGAGTTCTGTTATGTGTGAGCAGACTTTGAACTTCATGTAAAACTACAACACTTTTGAAAGTACAAGTGAGTATCTGTTTGGAATACTGCATGTATTGAATGCATGTGTGCTAAAAAATTATGGAATAGTGGCTGTTTGCGCAAATGCATGATTTATAAGGGAAAAACACAGAAAATGACATGTGGTCTAAAATGGAAAAAAAAAGCCCCAGCTAAAAATAGACCATATATAAACTAAAAATAGACCACATAGAAGCTAAAAATAGACCACATAGAAGCTAAAAATAGACCACATTTCAAGCTAAAAATAGACCACAGCAGCTAAAAATAGACCACATTTCAAGCTAAAAATAGACCACATACTAGCTAAAAATAGACCACATTTCAAGCTAAAAATAGGCCACATAGAAACCTAATTCACAACAATCATTACCTTTATCATCATAGTAAACTAAAAGTCAGTAAAGTTAGTGATCACAGCTTTCTAGCTTTTTGGTGACTAACTTAATTGAAATAAGTATATATTCCCGCAGGACTGTATTTGAAAGACCTTTTAACTGAATACAATCAATGAATACCAAGCTCACACATTTATCTAATTTAAGACATTTTGAATATTATGAGACACATTTTCCAATAATGCTCACAGAACCGTCATGCTCAAATTATGAATAAAGATATAATGGACGACTCCATTGAACACAGCTTAAAGGTAAATAAATAAAGCTCACAACACGTACGTTTTCTTAAAAGCATCAATCCAACTTTGCATTTAAGCATTTATCATGAGATCTGACACCAAGCAGATGGTGCTTTCTTATTCAACATACGGCGCGATAAAATACATCTCCTGACAAGTTTACTATGACTTTGGTTATTTGTTGACTAGATAGTATTTGTTGCATTTTCACATAGTAAAATAATTAACCAAGGCCAAGGACATTCTACTTTTTATTATTATTATTATTAATATTAACTAATAATGAAATACATTTTACCAGTATTTATTCATAATACTGTTGAGTGTTGCTTACCTGTTTGTCATTAAGTGGATGTTCCATAGTTTCATCAGTTCTTTTTCACCTTCATTAACATCAGTGAACTCATCTATCATCTATGAACACATTAATAACATTTAAAGATTAGAAGATTATGACAACCATTGTGCAAGTTCTTCTGCAGCATTCAATTCCTGGACTTTGCATCATATGCGAGTAGAGTTTATTGGGATTTTAGAGGGCTTTTCTCCCTTCAGGGTTTGATCTGTGAGTTAGCCATGCCCTGACTTAGATCAGTCCAGAGGTTGTTTCAGGGTTTGATCTGTGAGTTAGCCATGCCCTGACTTAGATCAGTCCAGAGGTTGTTTCAGGGTTAGATCTGTGAGTTAGCCATGCCCTGACTTAGATCAGCCTAGAGGTTGTTTCAGGGTTCAATATGTGAATTAGCCATGCCCTGACTTAGATCAGCCCAGAGGATGTTTCAGTGTTTGATCTGTGAGTTAGCCATGCCCTGAGTTAGATCAGCCCAGAGGTTGTTTCAGGGTTTGATCTGTGAGTTAGCCATGCCCTGAGTTAGATCAGCCCAGAGGTTGTTTCAGGGTTTGATCTGTGAGTTAACTCAGATCAGCCCAGAGGTTCTGAATAGATTACTTTCCTACTTTACCTGTAATGTTCTCATCCTCATCCACTCTGGATTTTCTTCCTCCTCGCTGTCTGACATGTCCTTATCTTCACCTGCAAACCCAGGTAAAGTTGTGGCTGAATGGAAGTAAATTCTGCAACAAACAAACAAGAAAACAATTATCGAAGAGAAGACAAGTCATACCATCAAATCAATCATAATCAATCATTTTATCACTTGCTTAAATCATGGTCGTTTCAATATTTATTGACAGAAGTCAACACTCTAGGGCCCGGTTGTACGAAGGATGGATAACGCTATCCAATGGATAAATCTTTATCCAGTGGATAAGTCAATGCTGTTATCAAATAAATGTATCCACTGGATAAGATTTGTCCATCAGATAGCGCTAACCACTCTTCATACGACTGGACCCAGATATCTATAATTTTCCTGGTTTTATTACTTCAATGGTTTCAAATACCTTTTGTGTCCATTATAATAAGGTCTATTGGTCTCGTATTCCATGTCATCAGTTTCTAAAAACTCTGACAAACTTGTTCTCCTTTGACTCGGTCTATATCAAAATCAAAATGTGTCATTTTCATGGTGTTGTTAATAACATTTGATGAAAACGACAGTAAGCTGGATTGCTTTATTTTCAAAGTTTTGATCTTTGAGTTAGCTGTGCCCTGACTTAGATCAGCCCAGAGGTTGTTTCAGGGTTCTATCTGTGAGTTAGCCATGCCCTGACTTAGATCAGCCCAGAGGTTGTTTCAGGGCTTGATCTTTGAGTTAGCTGTGCCCTGACTTAGATTAGCATAGAGATTGATTCAGGGTTTGATCTGTGAGTTATCCGTGGCCTGACTTAGATCAGCCCAGAGGTTGTTTCAGGGTTTGATCTGTGAGTAAGTCATGTCCTGACTTTTATCAGAGCACAGGGTGTTCCAGGATTCAAGCTTTTAGTTAGCCATGCCCTGACATAGATTAGCCCCGACTTGAATTAGCCCAGAAGGTTTGAACTGGATGACAACTCACCTCCAGAGTAAGACCTGGGTTTGGGATACTCGCTTCAAAGGGCCTTCACGGCTGAAGGCATACCCCATCATGTCATTGATTTCCTCAGGTTTCCCGGCATATGATCCATCATAGTGTTCATTTACACACACATCTATGCAAGCACCTTTGTTGTGAGGCTGAAAAAAGCATGTACAATATTGTTAGTCTGACTATGGTAGACACAAATTATTTGAAAGTTGTTGATAATAGCCCAACAATACAATACAATACAATGTACTTTATTTATACCAGAGATTACAATAAAGAAAAATATAGATATAAGTACATTTACCAAAGAATGGTAGAGGTTACCTAGAATAACTATATAAAGCTAAACGAGCTAGGTAACATACACGCCCAGCTCTGAGATATGCTTCCCTTGTCACGCAAAAATGTTTCAGTATGAAGCTACTTGCTAAATTAAATTTTATTCTTACCGCCTGTCACGAATGACTGAGCATTTAGCACGCAGCCTCATACTGAAACCTTTGTGTGTGACAAGTAAAGCATATCTCGGAAGTGGACTATTGCCCCTCACATCAAACTTACCGCATAAGTAAATTTAAATCTTCCATGGCATAGTTTGAGATGCTTTAGAAGGCTGTACAATTCGTTACAATTAATAGAACACCAGGGACAAAAAAAATCGTCCCGAGCTTCTGTCTGCTGACGTGTATGACTGTTGTAAATAAATTGATAATAAATGACTTGTCGTTTCTTCCCTTCTTTAGGATTCCCAGCATCCTCTGCAGGCTGTCGATTGGATTCTGTCGTATTATTGTTGTCGGTAGACTGGTTAGTGTGAGTCGGCCTAAGCGGCAAGGTTGTTGGTCGTCGTGTTAATGGTATGGCTGGATCGCTGGACCATGAGAGTTTGAACTTAATCGTTGGGCCATATGCAAAGACTTCAAATGGACCCATCTGTCAAAAATATAATTGCAAAGAATCACTTACAGGATAATTTTTGGTGTGAAATGTGATTGTCCGGGTGAGTGTAGTTTTGAGAAAGACTGTTGTTGGTGGTGACTGACGTTTCGACAACCTGAGCGGAAGTCATCTTCAGAGTCCAGTGAGAAAACGAGAGGATAATTACTCTTAGAGGATACTGTAATGTTGCAAGAAGATTGCATCTGAACATTTTGAGAGAGAGTGTATGGTAATTGTGTAGGTCCAGAAAATAACTGTACCTCCCTGTGGAGGGGGAGTGGATTTCCAAGGGGTGGGGAGGGTCTGAGGAGGGTATATTGTGTAGTACCAGAAAATATCATACCTCCCACATGGAGGGGGATTGAAATTTCCTAGGGGTGAGGAGGAAGTGAGGAGGGTTATTGTATTGTTCCAAATTACCAATTATTACAATTATTGGGGAAATGGTAAATGTTCTTACCAGATACAGTTTGAACTTTCTTCACGAGAAATCCCGAGCACTGTAGGATGAGGGGGATAGGGTAGGGAGTTTCACCAGTGGGGTAGGTATGTGCTAACTTTGATCACCTCATTTACTTACATTTCCTTTGAAGATATTTTCCCAAGACGATTTGTTGGACAATAACCCCCTCTTCCTTCCTGGTCTCTTGTACTTTTCCTGTAATGCCAGCTCATAGTCCCCGTCAGTAAGCAAACAATTCCTCTTGTTATCGAACATAATTAGTTCAGCAGTGTATAACATATTTTCTATTTCAAAGTCTGCAGACTTTTTGGAGTTATTGCCTTCTTCAGCAGGTTCGTCGATGCTGGAATTCCTTACTCGTTTAGCAGGAGGTTCACTGTTTTCTTTGTATGGTTTTTCATTACCTAAAATATGAAATAAAAGAAATGATGAAATGAAACATGACACATTTTATTAGTAGTACTGTAAATGACAAATTGCTTAAGAGAGGTGGTTAGTGCCAGGGTTTCAATATTTACCTTTAGATCCAACAACAAGACGTATCAGTCTTAAAATTGGTCTTGCGCATGTGGCTAACACTTAATCTTAGTCATATTTCATTTATCTTATTATCTATAGTGATAATCTATGTAAATGACCATGACTATGAAATGATTGTGCCAATCTTTAAAAGTTATAAACTCATACTATCTTGTTCTTATACTCCCCGTCGGATCTTAGGGTCTCTATTTTGTCGTCAGTGGTTCTATTGTATCCCTCTGATTTTGGTTAGTCATGATGCAGTGTGGAGAGACGGGACTTCTATTTAAAGTGTTAGGATTGTCATTTTTAGACATAATTACAAAGGCAGCACTTTTTTCCCCAGTTCTTTGAGAATCCTGAGTGTTAGTCAGTTGGATGCTCAATCAACAGAGCCAACATAAGCATAAACCTGAGTCCTTTGTATCAATAATTGTCCCCAGGCTAGGACATGAATATATACTGCATTGGTTAAATACTGCTACTATTATTATTTTTGCATTGCTAATATGCCGCCTTTCACCAATGTGACCCAGGTTTGTGCTCCCCGAGTCTTGGTGTCCTATGTGAGTAAAGTTGTTTGTTGGTTGTCTCCTGTGCTTTGAGGGTTTTTCCTCCGGCTCTCCAGTTTTTCCTCCCTCCACAAAAATCGACTTCTAGATTCTAATTCGATCTACCGGCTTCCTTATCAATTGGGTTGCAAGGCCTGTTCAGCGTTAAGCCGTCCACCCAGGAGTGGTAAACGCATTAGATTACTACTAATAATATAGACTCACCGTTTGCTATATCGTTTGAATCTGAGCTATTATCATTTTTGCTTCTCTTAGTACCCTTGGTAGGTACTTTATATGGAACAGCTATTTGGATAGTAAGGATAAATGTCTTGCTGAAGCCTTTTGCTCCTTTAAAGTTACTATTTGGTACTGACAGGATACCAGATGAAGATGCTGGAAGCAGTTGGGAGTTGGGATTGAATGGTATGGCTACCTTACCAAGAAGTGTTTGATCTATGTGAGCATCGCTATCCTGTGGAAAAAACCTGTGTTTAATTCTTTTTTTCTAATTTATGGAAGTTTAGTGTATTTGTTTTGGTAATGGGGGACCTTCCTGAAAACCACACTTGTAATGGGCGCATCCTTAGGAATGATCATTTATCATCATCCTCATCATCATCATCATAATCAACCGCATCATCATTATAACCCTGAATAGTTTCATTGTTTAGGGCACAAAGAAACTTAATATTTTTCTATGTATTTTCTAGCAATTTGCCAGAAGAACAGATCTCTACTTTGGGCGCAATGTTCTCCTATTTTAGAAAACGGTATCATTTTTTGAGACAGGGTTTGTGCTGAGGTAACCACTTAAAATTCAAGGACTATTCAAGGAGTATACAAGGACCAAAAAATGAATTTCCAAGGAGTATGTTCAGCTACCTATGCCAAGGTTTTACATGGTTGTTGCACACGGCTGACTTTCAGATTTTCTGATCTTTCTGAGTAGATCTATATCAGAACCATGCAAGTAATGATTGAAGCAAAAATTCAAGGAGTTTCACTAAAATAGTAAAATTCAAGAATTTTTTAAGTGCCCTTGAAAACGTGAATTAAATTCAAGGAGTTTTCAAGGAGTTTAAGGAGTAGCACGAACCCTGTTGAGGTTAACATTCTTTGTTTGAGTCGTATCCATATTTATGTGTCTTTTCATGAACCATTAAACAAAGAAATGATACTCAAGAGAATGACACATGGCTTGAAATGGGAAAACCTTACACCCAAAGTAAAAAGTTCTATTTCTTATTCAATTCCCATATATTTGCTGGACATACTTCAATACATTATATAGTCATAGTATAGTAGTAATAAATTATGCGTTCGGTGTATGAAATGAAATGGAGAGAAAAATATCAAATGCCCTTGGCGGGAATTGAACCCACGTCTTCGGTATTCTAGTCCTAGTCTAATGTGTTAACCACTACACCACAAGGACCAACCACGCTGGTAATGCAGCCAGAATATGAAAGTTATATTGGTCATATAGTTATATAGTCATTTGCTTAAATACTTCTTATCTATTTCCTAATTGTTTAATGAGAGATTTCCCATTCATTTCCCAGAATTTTGGTAAAGGAATTTCCATTCATTTTCTTAAGACTCTCCCATTCATTTCCCAGTTTTCTCCAGGTGTTTATTTTTCATACCTTTTTCCTTTTATTTGATATCTTGACCAGATAAACTTCTGCATTTACAAGGTCTTGCTCCAGCATAGATTTCTTTTTACTTCCAGTAAAGTTACCATTGGCTGTGAATGAAGAAATGAAGTCAGTGAAAAAATCAAAATAAATAACCAATCAAAATATGTATAAAAAGAACAAGATACAGGGCCGTAACCAGAACTTTTACAGGGAGGGTGCACATCGAATAAAATCGGACCATTGATCGTTTCTTTTAAGAAAGCAGAACCAAAAAAAAAAAAAAAAGGTAACTGAAAGAAAGCAGGACCAAAATAAAAATAAATAAAAATAAATAAAAATAAAAATAAAAAAATAAAAAATAAAAAAGGTAACCAAAAGAAAGCAGAACCAAAAAAAAAGGAGATGGATGAGCGGACCTTAAGCTTTTATGGGGGGGGGGGKGCACGTGCACCCTGTGCTCCCCCCTAGTTACGGCCCTGAGATACAAATGTTAATAAACATTTATCCTGGTTTTATCAAATCTTGAATCAATCTTTGGGCTGATCAAGTTCAAAGGGTAGTTTGCAAAGAGTAAAGGATTGGTTATTGATAAGTGTGCTTCTCACGTTGAGTTTTGGGTGCAAGCAGGAGTTTGCTAAGGATGAAGAAAGCTGTGATTTTAGCTTCTTAAGTGCTTAAGCATCCAACCAAATGCTCTCAAAAAATCGATGGAAGCACGCTAATCAATGACCAATGCTTTTATGACACTGCAAAAGTGTAAAAAAAAATTTAATTGAGAAAAATTCAAATTTTTAAACCAAAATCTCCATCACATACTGCCCTACTATTCCATCAGGTCAGCTTGAACCTTCGATATTTAGATGCAATCTTGTGCACGCTAAATAACTAATCAGAGCGTGCGTTATATCATGGCTATGTATCACTAGAATTTTATTACTGTATTTTACAATCCAACAGTACATACCTGGACCAGATCCAAAGAAGAAGCTACTGAAGGTGAGATTGAGGTAGCCACCCTCCTCTAATTTGCTGAATGAGAAGAAAATATAAATGGGATGAGTAAATTGAGAGTTGTAAAGATCATCTAATTGACCAACAATTTGTACGTACCTATTATTCTCCACTTCCGTTTCTCTTTTTTCTACGACCTCTAACATGTTATCCACCTTGAAATCCATTCTAAGTGAAAAAGAATCCAATTCTCATGTACTATAACTCTATCTATCAAATTTGAATATATATTTTACATGAAGTTGCGAGTTTATAAACTTTATACAATCCATACACTTCTCCCAGAGTTTTGCGTAAATCTCAAGTATGTAAGTAAGACCTCTAACCCCTAAGAAACTACACCCCCCCCCCCCCTCTGAAGAAGACATTCTTTGGAAAAATGTTAGATTGTTAGACACGATTTCCCCTCACTTACAATGAACATATTTTTGTACAATAAAAAGATTTCGTGCTTTTACTTCCTCATCTTCGTCTGTTACTGAACGTAATCCTGAATGTTGATAAACTTCCTCAATATTTTCGCAAACAATAGCCTATAGCAATAAATATCTCCAGATCGCAAGAAAAACAAAAATAGAAAAACTGGAGGTGTCTGTACACCGTTTGAAAATAATCTTAGGGATATTATTTTACTTCATGCAGGAAGAAAAACAATTGTATTATTTTGAATATTCCACGTGTGGAGACTAAACACTTTTTACAGAAAACAATGATGACATTTGCATTCATTGTCATCTAGCAGGTCACAGCCTTAGGTAACTCCATCTTTGTGAATATCATTAAAAATAGAAAAAAAGTGAAAATAAGGAATATTAGTTTGTTTTAACTTCGAAAAGAAGTTTTTTAGGGATTTATAGCTTGGGAATTTTAGGATGCATACGAAAGGATTCAGAAGATTCGCGCACGTGTTTTGAGTCGAACTTCAGAAGTGCCTTTCTTTGTTTAACACTTATTATTAGCATGTTCCTTAGCTTTGTCTTATAATTATACGGAATATTCAAAATTTTTCAACCCAAACTCCTCATATTCTTACTATTCTATCCTAGAATTACGTTATTTCTTAGTTTTAGGTTACAGGAGAGGAATTTTTTATTAAAAAATCCCCCGACGAACTTACCTATGTTGTCTTCTTGGTGTTCTAAGATGCTTCATGTAGGACAATGTTCGGTGCAAATACACCGGCTTTGGGAAGAAAACCATAAAATTTAACGTTTAGAACTAATGATTATTCAAGAAATTATCAAGGATAGATTTTAATATGTTATTTTTAAGGGAATTCTTAAAGAAAAGGTTAGGAATTTCAATTATCATTGGGAATGAAGAGAGCAAGTTCAGACAGAGTTCAGTTGTTGTACATGTTTATCCTTAAAAACTCACTTGAACAGCATTTCTCGTCCTCAAAAAACGATATATCTGTGTCGGCTCTGTAAGCAAGAAAGATTAATGAATGAAAATACAATAATGAGGTCCGAAAGACGAGAAATTCTCTGGTTTTGAGAGGAGATTTGGATGTTGTTACTTGAGACTCACTCTCAAACGCTTTGAGAAACATCTCGTGATCCGCTCGAAGTTGATCGAACTTTGGCTTCTTTTGGGCAGGAAGGGTAACACTAGGCTTTTCAGCCTCTGTCTTAACTGAATCCATGATTTGTATTGAGTTATTTAACTCAGGAAATACGTTCCCTTGTTCAGTAGTCGTTAACTGGTCGCCATTCACAAAGTTTCTTGTCAAGTAAACGCGGGAACTGCGGCGAGAGTCGCGAGGAATACTGGGATACCCTAGAGGGTGGGGTACAGGGGTACAGGGGTGCAGGGGTACAGGGGTGTAGGGGTACAGGGGTGTAGGGGTACAGGGGTGTAGGGGTACAGGGGTGTAGGGGTATAGCATGATAAGGGTACCGGGGAAAAGAGCTAAGTAATCACTACCTAACGCTAAAATCCTCGACTCAGATATTCTGAAATTTCGACTTGGCGTAAATCTTTTCGAGTTTCACCCCTGACGTCTCACCGTAGTTTTGTCTTGGTCAGAAAATTTCCCTGGCTTCGAAAAAGCCAAGAATATTCTTATTTTGGAATGCTTGTTTTTGTGAAGATAAGCCTTCTTAATATTGTATAGATAACCTGAGTTTCAGGGCCTGAAACTCAAGTTAAACACAAGATGAAACGTTTTTAAAATCGCTGGATTTTTTTTACCTTGTTTTTGCCTTATAGTATGCGGAAGGATACTCATATTCTATCGATACAGGTGAAACAATCTCTGGGCTGATCAGAGCAAGGGCACAACTAACTTACAGTTCGAATTAGAATTTACTGCGTTAGGTTGAAAGGAGGAAAGAAAACCTAAAAAAACTCGAATAGAGGGAGAAACCAGAGACTCTGGGGAGAGACAAATAAACGAACTCTACTTTATCGTATAATCCCGAATTTGGGAATGATCCCTTGCACCCATGCTATTTCATTCAGCAAAGATTACTTCCCCAAAACTTCTCTCTCAGTTTTTATACTTGGACATTGGCTAAAAGTTATGGAAGACCCATTATGGTGAACTGAAATATCTCTATTTTTCTTCAAAACATAACACAGTGTTTCCATGATTAAACGAACGGTATTTTTTGTATCTCACGAGTTCTTTCACCACTTTTTGAATCGAGCATCCACTATTCCCCCCAAATGTTTTATACCTCATATAATTCGTATCCCGAGTCTTGCTTAAGTAGTAATTGAACCATTAAACCAATTCTACAACATAATTTTCAGTATCTTTATTTTTACTATCTTTTTTACATCAATAGCTTCGAAGCATGAACAAAGAGCAACTCCACGAATGTTTGCAAGTGTTTCGTGCGAGGATACCAGACAAAGATTTAAGTATCAGTCTAATTTTTCACAGATTAGACTATTTGTTATAAAGAGTATCAATAAATGTTGTAATTAAATAATAAAGAAAAGACTCTAAAATATATTTCAAATAGATGTTGACTTTTTGCCAAAAGTAGTTCAGAAACTTTTGGTAGTATGCTTGAAAAGACACCTAATATTTTCAAAAAAATATTGAAAACTTGAACCATAATTTTCGTGAAACTTATGTTATTTTGTGTACTTATAGTTTTTGCAAGTATTTTAGAAAAATCTAAGCATGAAAAAATGGAGGAATGCATTTAATTATAGTTTTTGTATGTAAGATGCAAGCACAAGAAATACAAAATCACAAGGAACAATGAGGTAGAACTTAGTGAAAAATAGAAGAATAAAAAATTGAGGTGGAAAGTTTTTAGGAAATTTTTGCAAGTGAAAGAAGAAGTTGAAATCAGAGCTAATTATTATATCGACACTTGTTTTTTATTCATATTCAAGTACTTTCTTGTGGTAGAAAAGTAGATACCTAAAACGAAAAAACAAATTGCTTTTGTTAATAATAAGAAAACTGTCATTATCATCATCACTATCATCATTAATAATCATAGAATATTTTGTGGTCAGTTACGAAAGGTTAAGGTGGAACATGAGAATCAATAAACCCAACGGTGCACTCAGTACTATTACAGCAATAGCAACAGCACCATTAGTATCGACATCAACAGCAGCATCATCAACGACTTACATAACCACTTCTTCCATCATCCCTGCTGCCATTATTTCCATCACCATCTACCACCACCATCATCATCATCACTATACTACCATCATTATCTACCACCACCATCATCATCATCTACCTATCATCATCACTATACTACCATCATTATCTACTACCACCATTATCATCTTCCTATGAACAACTTCAGTTATGCAGTCTCAGATTCACTTCTGAGATCAAAAAACTCCTCCAGCAACTCCTGGAATCAAGGCTAAGCCTGCACAGAATAAGGTTTTGAGTCCTCAATAAATATCATCACTGCCATTATCACCATCATTATATGCTTCCATCACCATCATCATCATCATCACCACCAGAACCAGCACCAGCACCACCATTATCATCATCGTCATCATCATCATCATCATTAGCATCAGCATCAACTGCCATCATCAGGATCAAGCAACATTTACCCTTCACTTTGTAACACATCATCTATGGATGCTTTAGTGATCCATGCATCATCACATTTGAACCACTAAAACCAACAAGAAATAAGAAAAATATTAGAGATTATTAATCCAGCAAGTATATCTTACTAGCATCATGACTGTAGTGATATTTGCTTTTAATGCTACTATCTTTATCAGCACCATCACTTGCATACATCTTTTTTCTCGCCTTTCACACCTGGGTCTAAGGTTCGATTCCCGAACTTACTACATCACATGTGAGTAGAGTTCAATGGATTATCTCCAGGTTTCCTGGTTTTCCTCCCTCTGCAAAACCTAATATGCTAAATTTCACTACAATCTGTGAATTAGTCATGTCCTGACTTTAGATCAGCCCAGAGGTGGTTTCAGGGTTCAATCTGTGAGTTAGCCATGCCCTGACTTAGATCAGCCCAGAGGTTGTTTCAGGGTTCTATCTGTGAGTTAGCCATACCCTGACTTAGATCAACCCAGAGGTTGTTTCAGGGTTTGATCTGTGAGTTAGCCATACCCTGACTTAGATCAGCCCAGAGGTTGTTTCAGG
>NW_022261734.1:8098-51021 GCF_009602425.1 Actinia tenebrosa | reverse complement strand
TGACTAGACAGTGTCTCTGCTTGTCCTGAAGCTTCTTCTTCCTTTGCAACCTGAGAAATCAAATCATTTAGCAGATATTTTAATTATTAGTTTAATGACTTCTAAAGACTCTTTCAAATCAAAAGATTGCTTCTCTGTTTTTCACCCTTCTCCCCCCCCCCTTCCCCTCCCCAAATTCACATCAAGATTCAAGTTTAGGTTGCCATGATTACCCTTTCAAGGTGACGTTTAACCTTTAATAACATTGTCATGGTTATTCTCAGAGCAGAGTGGTGTTGGCATGGTTATCAAGGGGGTGGATGCAGGATTCTTTGTAAGGGGGTGGGATGCACCATCCAGGATTTTCGTTTAAGAAGGGGTGCATCCTTTGCTTACAAACACAAACACCAATAATGCAGTATATATCAGCTCATCTTGGGATGGGGGGAGGGGGAGTGTGCTCCCTCTTTATCCCTCCCCTAGATCTGCCTGTGTTACCATCAGGTAGCATTACCATGGTTACTTACATTTTCTTCTCCTAGCCAAGATTCAATACTTTCCATGGGGCTGTTGGGTAAGAAGAACACAATGATTGATACATATATAATGGCCATGATCTATGTAAATAACATTTATTCTCCTTTCTATCTTTGTGCCTTCAGATCTTGAACTCCTCCTTCCCTTTAGTATTATTTCTTGATAATGTCATAACGTGCTCACTAACAATAAAGGTAGCCAGCATGGATTCAGGAAATCCCAAAATGGGGGTCTAAAGAAGTCTTGAGAAAACAGGGTCATAGACACACTGACATAGGGTGGAGTAGAGGCCCTTGATGATCCTTTTATGGTTACAGTCAAACCACCTCAAACGTAGAGGTCATTAATGACTTTATTTTTGGATTCTTGATTTCATTATTCGATTTGAACATTCATTATTGAAAACGAATCTTCAAAGCCTGGCATATACGTAAGCCAAGCAAATCTGCAACTGAAATGCAAAAACAACTTTTTGTGCAAGGAATATGTAATATTAATGACTTACCTTCTGTTTTCGCTACAAACAAGAGCCTACAAGCCAAGTTAATCGAATTTTCAAATTATATTATTATTTTTTGAATACCGAAGATTGGTTTTCATTAATGAATGTTCGAATCGAATAATGAAATCAAGAATCCAAAAATAAAGTCATTAATGACCTCTACGTGTTCACGCTTGAGGTGGTTTGACTGTAATAAACAATCCCTAAGGGGTAGGTGCATTGACAGTAGGTATTTTGACACCCCAAAAATCAGCCAGTAAAATTCCTTGTTTAGGACACAATTTTCCAGCATTTTAGACATAGATTAGTACATTATTATAACATATGACGACAATATAAAAAAAGCTTTGCATGCAAGTAATTACGGCTCGTGTTTTGTAGCAGATGTTTGTCCCTGCTGTGTGGAGTCCCCAGACCTATAGCAGTTATTGGTTATAGATGAAAAGGTTAGAAGATACAGGAATATTATTAACAGTTAAAACTGGGATAGATGAAGTGATGGGATAGAATAGATGAAATGGGATGTAGTGGATGGAAGGATCATTTGTTGTTTGGCAGCATAAATGTCTTGCATATGATCATGCTTCCTATAGCAGTTGTTGTTGGTTATGGATAAAAAGGTTAGAAGATACAGGAATATTATTAACAGTTAGAATTGGGATAGATGAAGTGATGGGATAGAATAGATGAAATGGGACGTAGTGGATGGAAAAATCATTTGCAGTTTGGCAGCATAAATGTCTTGCATATGATCATGCTTCCTCGACTGTAAAATATTGGTACTTTGGAACTCTAACCATTTTTACCTTGGTTCAGTGGGCTGTAAGCAAAGAGAAAAAATAGGTGAATACATGCATAGTATTAGACATCTTTCTTCTCTATCACTTCTTGATATTTTCATTTATATTTGTTTCATGTATATTAGTCAATAAAATATATTTTAATCTATAAGAATTGTCATCATTGTCATAATCATCATTATCATTACTGTCATCATCAACTATCACTGGTATCAACATCATTACTATCATCCCAAACATCACTACCATCACAACCACCAACACCATCATTTTCAGCAAACACCATTATTCTCACAACCCACATCAGTGTCATTACTAGTTCTCCTATCTCAACACCTCTACTTATGATTCTAATATAAATACCTTGACCTCTGCTGATGAAGAGTTAGCTTGTGATTTGTTAATGCTCAGAGAATCGGTTATGAGACGATCCATTGGTTGTTGGTTGTCACTGTATGTAGTTCCACTAAAACGTTGATAAGAACCAAGCGTTTTATACACGTTTTTATAAAATATTTGAAATATATTGTGCACGCTAATTGGCTGGCTACTATATTTATATCAGAGGACAGAGACAAAATTTTAAAAAAACATATTGTCCATGTGGTGGCTACGTCCTTGTTTAATTGATTTTGTACCTTTGTCTACTTTCTTCAAAAGTGCTTTTTCTTGACTGTGCAAACATGTCAAACTCATCGTCATGAGTGACAGATGCAGCTACATCCGGCTCTTGGTTAGTTTTCTTAATATCTGAATAATACAATAATAATATATTAAAAAGTCAACATTAGTATTTCTAGAGATGATTGTGGTAATGAAACTACATGTTATATGCTCCTCCAACCCTCCGCACTCCTTGAAATTTCCAATCCCCCTCCATGGGGAAAGTATGGATATTTTTTGGAACTACACAATATATGCTCCTCAGTCCCTCCCCACCCCTTGGAAATTCCAATCCACTCCATTAGAGGAGGTGTGGATATTTTCATAGGACTATACACAAAAAAATCAATAACATCTTTAGACCCTCCCGTCTCCTTGAAGACATGGATATGTTTAATTGTATCCTTACCTAGTCCTTGTAGTTGTGATGTAACACCATTTGTTGCACCAGCATCACCATCAGCCTCCGCAAGGGTGGATAGGGAGGGTTCATCAAAACTGATCAGAGCATCAGAAGAAGCCCTAAAGAACACAAAATAGTTAATGAAAATAGTCTATCAAATTGAGCTGATCCTCACAGTATGTAAAGCAACTTACATAGCTGCAAATTGGAAGCCAGAGAAAAAATTCTGAGTCTCAAACAGGATTTGAAACTGTGCCCTGCCGATTCTGGCGTCATGCTCTAACCACTGAGCTACCAAGTCTCATATGAGACTTCAAGGACATATTGGGTGGGTTTATAGGCCCGATAGGAGATATAATATATATGTGTGTATGAGAATATATGTGAAATATATATTTGTACTGCAGTTGTAATGTATCAAATTGAGCTGATCCTCGCAGTATATAAAGGAGGAGGAGAAAAATATTTAAACAAGATAAGAAGAAGAGAGGAAGATTTGCAAAAGATGGATTAAGGAAAAGGATGGGGTCTCACTAGTTTGCCAGTCTTCCTCACACAATATTCCCTAGTCTGTCATAAAAAAATACTTTGAGAAGCCACGAAATTGTAACTGATCTAATTTTGACTTACTCTGTCAGGTTAATATCTGCAGGAGAGACCTGATTAGAGAGATGAGAAAAAGGTGAATCAAAAATCTTAGAATGACATAGAAGAGGCATGATAATAACTGGAATAGAGGTATGAAAACCCCTGGTGGAAATTTCCCATGCATTTCAATATTCCTCTATGTCTGGCATAATGTTTCCCCCCCTTTTAGACCACATGTAATTCTCTTGACAACGAGATCGGAGTTGCATCCATATTCATGTGTACCATCTTCTTATATGCAATCATCAAACAAAAAATTATACTCTAGGGAAAGAAACATTGTCTTGAAATGGGAAAATATTGTACCAAGATGAACAGGGTCTATTCCCAATGTATTTCAGTAGACTTTTGGCTTGCACGCAATGTTTTTTCATCTCAGAATTCTTTTCATTCTCTTGAGAATTATATTCTTTGTTTGAGTTGTATCCATATTCATGTGTGTTCTCGTGTCTTAACAAAGAAATGAAACCCTTAGGAAATAACAGTGACGTGGTCTGATTGGTAAACATTATGCCCAAAGAAAATTTCTATTAGGAAAATAACTAAACAGAACTAAAGTTTTCTCATACTGTTTGAGCTGCTGGTCTTGGAGGCATCGGCGGTACTGTTGTAGGTGCTGGCCTGGGTGGTTCAGCAGGCTTTGACTGGGCTTGGCGGAATCGCTCATAGCGATCATATCGAATAAAAACATTGTTGATGTCATCATTAGTTCTTAGAAGCTCACCTAAAAATTTAAAAAATTTAGAAAAGTAAATAAGTATATGCAATTAATCTAATTCTGATAATAATTAATCATAATAAATATCTTACCAACAACTTCTTCATTTGCCACTTGCTCGAGAAGTACCATCAAACGTTGTTGCATTGCTCGGCATGTTCTATTCAATTCCTGTATGAATAAACATCAAATAAACATCAATGTGAGCCATCATCACCAACTGTGGATTATCCTGCTTGAACTTTTTGTCTCATTTAGTGCAGGGTTCAAAATTAACCTTGAAAAGAGATTGTCTGTCATGCTTGGGGTTTTGGCATCCAAAAAAATCTTGGTCTGCAGTATTTCCTAAAATCAAAATGGTGAGAGTGCTCGCCTTTCACAAATGCTCGCCTCTCAGCAATGTAATGCAATCTGATTCACAGACTCATCGTATATGAGAAGAGTTGTTTGTTGGTTCTCTCCTGTACTTCAAGGTTTTTCCTCCGGGTTTTCTGGTTTTTCTTCCTTTGCAAAAATTAACTTCTAAATTCTAATTCGATCTAGAAAGGGCCTGGATGAAAATTATTCTGTGTAAATCTAGTTACTCTATCAAATTGTGTAATTATTTATTTATTTATTTATTTTCGGTTACTTTTTAGTGCTGGAAACAGAAAATAATAATCGACTGAAAACTATTTAGAACGGCCTTTTTCTTTTATAAAAAGAACGCTGCAAACAGGCTTGGGACAAAATTCTTGGACAATGTGAAATCCAGTCCTCAATTGAAAATTTTAGTTATCTCTGACGACCGGAGGACTGCTAATTTTTAACCCTACAGAGCAACAGAAAGAGTAATAATTACGTGACATTTTAAATCTATCTCAGATACTATCAGATATCATTTTTTCTACCTGTAATAGTTCCAGGTCTCCAGCCTCTTCTTGTCCTGGTGTCATCTCTGTCAGCATCTCCGACATAACTTGTACATTTCCTTGCACAATATCTAAATCTGACCGTAACTTTGCAAGCTGTTCAGGTGTTGGGTTAATAGGTCCTGTCACGGCTGCTGGTGGTGGTTGGTGAGTTGGTAGTTGGTGAGTTGGTGGCTGCATGTTGGGAGGAGGAGCTGCCGAGGGTTGCTGTGTTGATTTAAGAAGAATGAAACTAATGAAATAATGGATAAATGGGAGAAAGTACATTTGACTGGAAGTGGTCAACTGTGTGATGGCTGCAAGGTGGAAGGGTTGCTGTGTTGATATGAGAAGAAAGGGACAAAATGAAATAATGGAAAAGTGGGAAAAAGGATAAATACACACCAATTATTACAAAAATACTAACAAACTCATGCCTCTCAAATTTAATTTAATTCACATTTAAGCTGGCAGTGATTGGCTAGGTGATTGCTTCATGATGGAAGGTGCTGCCGAGGGTTGCTGTCTTAATTGAGAAGAAAGGGACAAATGAAATAATTGAAAAATGGGAAAATTGATATTTAACTGCTGGTGATTGGCTAGGTGATTGCATCAGGGTGGAAGGTGCTGCCGAGGGTTGCTGTTTTGATTGAGAAGAAAGGGGCAAATGAAATAACGGAAAAATGGGAGAAAGTGTATCTAAACTGCTGGTGGATGTCTAGGTGAAGCAAGCTTGAATGGTGATATCAGCTGCATGCAAACTAAACCTAATTTAGAAAATTAAAAGGACAAATGAAGAAATGGAAATGGGATAAAGTATAATTTATATGCAATGAATGAAATAAAAAATAGTTAAAGACTAAAAAAAGGGGATAGAAAACATTTCATGTTAAAATGAAATGAACATAAAGAAATTGAATGGAAAATGGGAAATAAGAATATGAATAATACAAAATAATTAATATTTATATATCTTACATGTGATGGAGATCCTCCCAAGGGTGCAACTGGTCTTTCTGGTTGTGACTGAAATAAAAAAATTTTCAATTAGATTTTTTTTAAATTTCAAATTATTTGATATATTCCTTAGATATAGGCAGGTCTAAAATACCAATTTTTGGAAAATACACTTGACACTAAATCTCACTCAAAATATAACTTATTGTATTTAGAAGCCTTAACGTAGATAATTATTCTATATAAATATTTTTCACAAATCCTGCCTAGACTAGCTATACAGCTAAATGTGGGTGCATGAACCTGAAAAAAACTTGTCTGAAAAATCCATTTTTACTTTATTTATCTATTGTTCGTTTAATTTTAATCTTTAGTCCAAGAGGAAAGCAAGACTTAATATCTAATAAATTGTTTTGTTAAAATCATTTTTGGTTAGTTTTAAAGAGAATAATTTCCAGAAACTACACATCTTACCTAGAAGACGATACTCTATATATTGATGAACAGAGAAATCAAGATTTGCAATTCAAATATCTACACTTTAATTATCATATCTGCACCAGTTAATCTCTCTAGGAACCAATGTCTTGACAATATTATGATTATTATTCAAATTAACTACAGTAAAAACCCGCGTATAAGAACCTAAAATTTAAGAACCTGTTAGGCTGAAATTTCATTTTTAAGCACCCTTTACATAAGAACCATTTTAGGCTAAAATCCTAAAACAGGTTCTTATTTTTTAAAAAGAAAAAAAAAAATTGGAATCAATCTATATTTATAACACAGTGTGTACACAATAATGCTATAAACACTATAACTGTACATGGTTATAGTAAAGAACATGTCCTCATTGAATAAAAAAATCCAACTTAAAATGAAACTTTGTTATTTCTTGAACAAAAGTTAAGAACCTAATTAAGAACCTAGTGAGCCTAATTTAGCATTTTATTATGACTACAGTCTGTCAGATATTTTTTGAATTCGAAATTCCTAATTTTTATTCATAAATAGTGATTCCAACATTGAGTTCATGTTTTCTTGATTGTGGAAGTTGCATTTAATCTGCTCAGCTATAAAGGTTTTATATATTTTATTTTTTCTGAAAGGGATGGGTGTGGGATGGGGAAGAAAAATTATCAAACACACCTTGGAGGAAATTGGAAATCCCCAGGGCGTGGGGGTGAGAGAAAAAATGGTTTGTTTTATATTGAAGAAAACTGGAAATTCCAGAGGGACGGGGGACCTTTTTTAAAATTTCCTCTATAGTTGGGCATGGAAATTTACTGGAAACACACATTTTTTGATTTTATTATGGTATAAAAAGCCTTGTTTTTTTTTTTGGACAAACTTACTCTTTCTGGTGTAAATATTGGAGATAAAGTATCCAGGTCTTTGGGCGGAAACTCGATCCCTAAAACAGCAAAAAAACAATACATTGTCAAATGAATGTTATTCATTTATTCTCACTCATTTGTTGGTTCATTTGTTCATCCTTCCGTTCCTTCATCATTGAAATTCACAAGCACAGGGCTATAAAATAATTGGCTTGTCAGTCACCAGTCAGGATGACCAGCCAAATTAGTTTTAGCTCAATCATACCATGTTTCTGGCTCAATGTTACTGGTCAAAATTTAACCAAGGGCAGACATTGGCTGGTGACCAGCCATTCTGTTTAGCCCTGCATCTATAAAGCGTTTTCACATGACGACACAGCCACTACACTAGTGTATATTTGACAATAGCTTTGTCATTAGTTTCTTTTGTTAGGTACACCAATATGGCTGCCATCTCTATTGTCTCTATTGACGTCACAGCCACCATATTAGTGTACCTTTGACAATAACTTTGTCATTAGTTTCTTTTGTTAGGTACCCCAATATGGCTGCCATCTCTATTGTCAGACATGACGTCACAGCCACCATATTGGTGTACCTTTGACAATAACTTTGTCATTAGATTGTTCTGTTAGGTACAACAATATAGCTGCCATTTCTATTGTCTGTTAACTCTCTAGGGACTGAGTGAAAATGCTCTATTAAGTATAATAAATTGTATCCATGGAAACTCGGTAATGGGTGAAAACTGCTATAATTGCTATACATATAATATCGAATCAAGTCATGATTTGTCATCAGCAAGGATCCAAACATTTGTCAATAAGACTGATGAATATAACTTGGTTTCCATGGAAACAAGTTGATGTGTGCAAGCTGGTATTGCTATACGAACATACCTTGGTTTCTAAGAGACTCGTATGTGTGTAGGATATTCCCCATGTCAGGACTGTTCCTGAATGCATCGGCCCAGTCTTGAAGAAGAGAGAGAATCTTTTCTTGTACGACCTGAGGTGCATTAACCTGGGAGAAGATAAAACATAAATACACTAAAATCCCAGTTTTAAACACCCCCACCCATTACCCAGTTAATTATAAGCCCACTGGTCTGCTGTGGTAAGACAAATGCTTATGTCAATTCGTTGACACAATTTATTAACTGTTGTCATTCACCATCAACATGCATGTCGGTAGGGGTATAGCCCTACCTGCTAATAGTCTGCTGCAGTCCATTTAAATTACGAATGAGTTTAATCATGCAATGTTGAATTAGAGGTAAATATTCAATCTTGGTTTCTCAACCGTTAGCAAGTCGTCATACTCCTAGCTTACCTTAGGATTAAGAATCTTGGTCATTTCCTCAAGAAAATCCTTCTTGGCAACCAGTACATGAAATCTGTGCCCACAGTTCTTGACACATGATTCCAACACCTATAAAGTGAGAAACAAAACATTACAGGCAAACTAGAAATCTTGAAAATGTTTAAGGGAATGGAGGTTGGTAAAGAAGTAGTTCACTCATCTCTCATTTGTAGGGTCTCAGGTTCGATTCCTGGACTTACAATTATGTGAGTAGATTTTGTTAGGTCTAGTCTCCCTTGATTCAATGGAATTTTCTCTCAAGGGCTCTCTGGCTTTTTTCCCATCGCAGAACATAACGTGCTAAATTCCAATTCGATCTGTGAGTGAATTAGCCCAGCCCTAAGTTTCATCAGTCCAGAGATGATAACATTTTGAAGTAATAAACTATAACACATAAAATCTAAGTATTAGGGCAATGTGAAGAGCTTTTTTATCTAACAGAAAAAGACCCAGCTTTAGATGTTAATTTATCCATTTTTTTGATATTTTTATGTAAAAAGAGAGTTGTGAATCTGCATTTATAACTTTTTCGACTGTTCTTTTGCATTCTTGATACATCTTCGTATAAAGTATTATTGTGTGATCACTTCGAAGTCTTAAAATTTACTCATAATGGGAAATTTTTCCTTAGATAACAAAAGAAGAGAAGACCCTGAAAAATCAGAGGAAGTTTCTTCTCAAGGAAAGCTTTTTAAAATACTATAAATATGTATTCTTTTATGTGGTTAAAATGCCAATCCTTTTGCTTTTGTTTTTGTTTTCAATTGAAAAATAATAAAGAAGATTAAGTATCAAACAAAAAGAAACTGAGCTTTAATGGATACTAAAAATTAATTCAAAAGTCATCAAAAACAATTTAAAAAAGGTTGGAAGAGAGAAAAAAGAATAACTCGAAATTGAATTTTAGAGCATATACAAACAAACAACTGAAGCCTTTAGGTACGATTAAGCTTAACATATGCATAAATAATAATATTATAAAGTTGATAACCTTATGTAAGCTAAGCTTATATAACAAATTATATATAAACTTACCGTTAAAGTCAAAATAACACTTTTAAAATTCTTATTATTGGTGAGTCGTTTTCTAATAGCCTTGATTGCGTCTTTAGGCCTAAAATACAAGCAAAACAAACAATTAGAAATAAATTATAAATGAGAGCGATCTGTGATCTTGAAGCAGTTAGATTTGCTACACGAACGAAGTACTACAATATGTCAGTGAATAAGACATCAAGAATGTTCAAGATTTACTCACCCCTCTTCTGTCTCGTTTATAATATCACAAATTTCTAGATTCAAAGCCCAGTCTTCTGACGCCAAAGCTCCATCTGTAGCCCTCTCTATAATTATAAATTTTCAAAAATTCCGTCACAATACTTGAGAATTGAGTGTATTTTTTTGTTCACAAAGTCAATTCATCCATGAAGCTTCGACGTATTTTTCTTAAACACAAATGAAATGCTAAAAAAATTTTAAGCAAAAATGTTCGAGGGATAAATCAAGATAATAAAATTGAAGGAATTGTAATAAAATAATGGTTTCAAGCTGACCTATTCTTTGTCCAACAGGAGAAGAAAAGGGATTCGAAGCAAACAAGGACGCCATCTTGGATTTGGACGGGAAAAAATGACGACATTTGCTAAAAATAGATACTAGTACCCAGGCGCACACGGTTAGAGCCTCGTATCAATGCTCGACTCAGGTCTCCTGGTTGCGCAAAGATCAAGATGGCTGCTAGTGAAGGGTGAGTTGAAGTGTGCTCTGATTTAACGAGGATATTTAACCTAAATCATACTTTTTTAATGGATATAACTATTTATATAGCTGGGAGAGGAATTTATCTTGACCCTGGTGGATTTTTTTTGGTGTTGTAGTTAACAAAATTGTTTTAAGTGGAAATATAAATTTACCTGTAATGTTGAATATTATTTTTTGTCAACTGATTACCTTATTCTTCAACTAGATTTACCGGGTTTATTCGTTTGCTTCAACTAGTTTTTTTGCGCTTTAAATCTAGAATAAGTTAGATAGCTGTTACATAATATCTAGCTTGATTTTCGTAAACTGCTATTTATATCTTACTAAGAGACGACCTGTGCAGCCGGCTCAAAGGTTAAAGTATTACATCATCGTCATTCTGTCTGACTTGTTTCGTCTGTTCCCGTTTGCTGCCTGCGAAAGGAATAACGAGTAATAATTCTGTCTATGTTGCTTCTGAGTAACTAAAAGATACTTTGGACCCTTCTTCATGTATTTACCACATTGTATTCTTTATTAGCTTTTTTCTATTATATAACTTGTTTTGGGGCCCCCCCCCCCCCCCCCAATCAAATTACGTAAACTTTGTCTAGTACCTGAAGGAGCCAATACATCTTTAAGCAATTTCCAAGGGGTGAGGAGGGTCTGGGAAGGGTATATATTTGGATAGTACCTGAAAATATCCATACCTTCCCCATGAAAGGGGATTGGAATTTTCAAGGGGTGGGGCGGGTCAGAAGAGGGTATATTGTGTAGTTCCAGAAAATGTCTGTACCACAGACTTAACAATTCTATGTCATTTCTTTAGATCTCCAAGAGAAGAGGAGCCAAGTGCCAGCTGTGTAATAATCCATGAAATTTACGACTCTGAGGATGCACATGAAGAGTTTGAGGCCAAACTAGAAGCCGCGCTGGAATCAGGGTGCGCCACTATCATCATAGAACCTAATAAAATTGGCGAAGAAACTACAAGATGGATTCGAGTTGGTAACTGCCTACACAAGACATGTGTTGTCACTGGATCTATAGCACTACTAAGTCCATTTATCATGCCGAGAGCATTTAGATGTCCAAGTTCTTTTGGTTTTAGCGGCATCAGCATATTCTGTGCCTTGTTATATGGAGTATCATGGCAGTTTGACCCGTGTTGTAAATACCAAATAGAATATGACACTAAAAAACTAGCACAACTACCAGGGGGAATGTCATCGTCCCCGGTTGTACTATTAAGGACTGATGACAAATATAGGAAAATTCTTCATAATGCTATTGCAGGTGCGGCAGCTCTTTACTGTGGATGGAAGATATATATTTCATATTATGGATAACTGGATTGCCTTATCGGCACTTACACAGTATTGTGGAATATACCTATTTCAAAAAAGGTTGCCAGAGGCAAAGTATGAAGTTGCAAGACCAAAAGGATGAACATGAAAACTTTTAGAAATTTTTCAAATTGGGGTATTTTGTCCACTGACAAGCAACAAAACTGAGCAACATAAATATATCAACTCTAGACTTTGTCTTCTGGACAATAATAATAAGGAACTCAAGTTATTCAATTTATAGACCCCTTGCACCACATTGGAATGCAGCTCAATATTTGGAGGACAAAACAATAGGTTTCCAATTCTCATTAGATTGAAGTTCTTTTGTTTTGTCCTCCAAGTTGAGCTGCTTTGACGTCACATGCGAGGGGATCTATTCTTGGATCCTGAAATGAGCTAGGCTTTGCACCATCATGTGATCACAGCCATGACAGGAGGCAGGAACAATTGAACCTGACCTAACCTGATTTACACAAGAAAGAATTCAGTTTCCCTGGGGAAAAAAGACTGTTGCTGTGCCTCTTGTCATGGATGCCATATCTTGATGGTGCAAAGCCTCTATTGCTTATCACAGATCTTCTTTGGCTTTGACAATGATTTTATTTTTGAAATTGGTGTAAGTTATTCCATCAATAGAGTGTGGAACAAGGAATGCTTAAGTACTAAGGAAGATTAATTTTTCACAAGAGAGTCTGCAGGCCAAGAAAACAGTGTTTTTAGGAATGTAATTTTTTCTTAAAGTCTGTGGGTATCTTTTGGGAATACAAAATTGAAAAACTAAACGTTGGTCTCAAGCCAAGGTTGGGTTTGATAAAATGCATTTAATGTATGAATGTCTTTAATACATCAAGCCCTCAACTTGGAACCATTGTTTCGTCGTCATTCAAGGGAATTTCAAGACCTCTTAACAATTTAACATACCCTAATCTAAGAAGTATTTATAATAGTTTTGCTATTTTGATTAAGTATTATTCTCGTGCAAGAGAAAATAATCATCCATCTTTTGAAAACCCTGAGTAAACTAGTCTGTAATCAAGGGAAACAGTGGTATTTTATAAACTACAAAAGGTCTTCTAGCATGAAATCTAAAAATGTGAAGTTCCAGAAATTATCCATACCCCAAGGAGGAATTTTCGTAAAGACCCCCATCCCCCCTACCCCCAGAAATTCTGATTGTCTTCCATACAAACTCTGTAATTTTGTTCTTTCTTTGACCCCCACCCCTTGGAAATTCTAAATTCCTTGGGGTGGGGGGGGGGGGGTAGTATGGATAATTTCTAATGTAACTAATAAATCTGTCAATTAGTTGAATGTCAGGAGAGCGTTTTAGATTACATTGTAATTATTGTCTTTAGATATAAATCTTGATTAATTTTAGTTTTCTTTGCGTGTGGTTTAGTGTTATTTATAAACAAACATGTTAACCTTTAAAAAGCTTGTTTTGATAACTTGGCTATGATTTCAACATCAATATTACATCCAGACTTGATGTTTGTTTAATTGCACTCTGGTCACTTAATTAAGTATACAAGTAGGGTGTGGGAGAGAGGAGAGGAGTGTTCTAAAAAAATTGTCATGACTGTTGTTCTACTACTGGGGTCTTGTGCTTAACTCCTTAACAACACATGTGAGTAGAGTTTGTTAGGTCTCTCCTTTGATTTGAGAATTCTTTCCTCCCTACCTAAATTCAAATCCGATCTGTCAGTTAGTCATGCCCTGACTTAGATCAGCCCCAAGGTTTATCAGGGTTCGATCTGTGAATTAGCTGTGCCCTGACGTAGATAAGCCCAGAGGGTGTTTCAAGGTACCTACCTATATATGCAAGCATTTTTCAAAATTTGAAGACTGCAAGAACGAATGTGACATCACAAATCCCCACCCAGGGGTCCTCTCGGCCAAGAAGACCCTAGGAACGACATTGGCAATGAAAGGAAATCACACTCATGTGCAGTGTGCGATAATAGTAATTTAAAAGTAAATTTTAAAATCTCAAAAATTGTGTTTTTGTTTATTGCATTTCCCAGTTTACCCTTTACAGAATTAACAACTTTACTGATCATTTCTTTCCATATTAACTAAAAACGTATTAGTGGGGTCTGACTTTCACTGAACCCTTAAAATTACGAATTCAAATCTGTCCCTATGGTGCATTGGATTATGGGATGAATCTGGACAGGAGATGTAAAAGCTTTACAATCTCGTGTCCAGCTCCATTAGCACCAGACTTCCTCTGGTTTACAGTGCTTCTCATTAGAAGGGAGGAATCGCGGAATCATCGTCGCGATTAAAAACTGAGGTTTAGGTGGACGTCAATCAAAGTGTTTCCATGACATTGTCGGAAAATCCAAAGTTTGAAGAACGCGTGTCTGTTGAATGTCACGAAAACGCCTTGATTGACATCCACCAAAAAAACCTACTTCATCGCGCCGACGATTCCGCACATTCTATTGAAAAACACTGACTTGTGAAAGAGGAATCAGTCTGTCTTCCACTGCGCAAATGGCGAGTCAAACCTTTCGTTTCTCTTAGAACTTTTGCTCTCATAACTAGAATAATTAACCCTCTTTGATTTCCTTGTCAATATTGCATCTCGGATATCTAGTTTCTTAATTTTCATGAAACGCTCTTTTTTGTATCCATCAGGGATTATAGTATTGCGGTATTCTAGGACATATATCAAGTCAAGTCTTCCATCCCCGTCGATATCCTTCACGAGTGGTTTGGATTTTACGTGTGGAATAAAGTGTTGGCAGTTTGCGGTGGGCGGTGGTTCACCAAACTGTTTTTTGTACTCATGTGGATCTGAAAAAGAGGGTAAAAAAATGATATTTCTTTTTTCAGAAAACGCGTGCAATTTCGTCTCCCCCTCTTCCAGAGAAAAGAGGAAGTTAACTGGTGGGCTACTATCGGGACTACGACTCCTTCCCCACACCCAATATTCAGCTATTCTGGGTAATAAAGAATAACCAAGATTTGGAAAATGGGAACAGGAATATCATGAGATGTAACTGTATGACCGTGAAACGTGGCATGACACGGCACGGCATGGAATTTTAACCAACCACTGTGCACGAAGTCACCACTTATCCAATCAACGTACTTGATATAATTATGAAGTCACCGTCACGGTCACGGTACGGAGTGACTGCCGACACCCGCTACTCAGCAAATCAAAGCGCACGAGACCGCTGCTCAACCAATCAGAATGCTACATTACGTTACCGTCACGGTCACAGTATGTCACGCCAGTACCATGACTTTTCTCACAGTCATACAAAAATTTGCAAACATCAATTACTGACATTATATTTACCTAAGCTGATGATTTCATCTTTTGTGATCTCCATCATCCGTAATCGTTTCTCGTCCCTGTACACCAACACCACGCTTAGTTCTTTAGACAGATCCTTCTCTTGCTTGGCACAAGCTAGCAATAAAGACTTGTCACGTTCTTTCCCCGTGAAGAATCCTCTCTTTGTCTTGTTCGCTTCAATCGTGCTTTTGACCTCTACAGAAGAATTTTTCAAAGGCGCTGAATTCTGTAGTGTTTCTCTCTTTTTATTTTTCTCTTTCGTGTGAGGAGACTCCTTGAACGACTCAAACCTGGTCCTCGGAGTTGGCAGAGCTGTAGTCGGCTTCGTAGCTTGTGGTTGTTGCTTTGATCGTAAATTCTCTTTTAATTTTTTAAGGAATTTTTTCAGCGCCTCGTAATCGATTGATCTCGTTTGTTCAGAGTTTTTAGTAGGTGTGGGATGGATGACGTAGGAGTATGGTCGTTTCGGATTATCAGGTTTGATGTAAAAGGAGTATGGTCGGTTGTCGTTCGGATTATCAGGTTTGGTGTCATAGGAGTATGGTCGGTTGTCATTCGGATTATCAGGTTTGGTGTCATAGGAGTATGGTCGGTTGTCGTTCGGATTATCAGGTGTGGTGTCATAGGAGTATGGTCGGTTGTCGTTCGGATTATCAGGTTTGGTGTCATAGGAGAATGGTTGGTGATCGGTCGGGTTATCAGGTTTTATTTTAACTGGATTATTTCCGTAAGGCTTATCTTCTAAGGCACTTTCGTGGGTTTCCACGAGGCTGGTTTTTATATTTTCCTGGTTATCTGTGTTATAGACATCCTTATCGCTGAGACTCTTTACATCAGTAACATCACTGCGATCTTCTGTATCTTTATCATGAACTATAGCTTTAGAATCTTTACGATGATTACTTTCTTTATTGATATTGCCATCAATTACGTCACCACCACCGTTACTTTCCTCATTATCATCACCTCCATCATCATCGTCATCATTGCCATCATCCTCATCATCAACAATGGCTTGCAGGTCATCAATCACGTGTTCTTCTCCCTCATCACGCGACTTCCCTTCATTCATCATCTCCAGTAAGTCATGAACAACATCACTCAAATCTCTTCTTCTTCTTCTTGGTCCATCTCTTTTCTTCTTCTTCGCCACAGTCTCGTCATTCCCGTGGTATTTTCGATATCTCTCCGTCATGTATCCATTCACCTTCGTCTTGGGTAACCATAGCAACAACCCTTCTGGGATTCCATCAGCCTTGGGTACTCCCAAGGGGGGGACGGGAAGGGGGTTAGTAAGTGTGAACAGCCATCGAACTGCTCCGTTTTTTCCATTGAGGACCACAATTCTTGACGAATGGTTGTTAAGCTTAATCATGACGGCGACGTCAATTAAATAGTTGCCAAGGGATACAATGGCTGGTAAAGCACTGGAAATATAAACATGATAAACATTAATGAAAATCATGGGGTTTTATTTCAGGTATCAGTAGAACGCATAGTTTTAGTGTGGTGCGCGAGTTTCAAAACTAAAAACCTTGTTACATGCTGAAACTTTTAGCCGAAACTTGTGCCCTGACTTCGATCAGCCCAGAGGTAGTTTCAGGGTTTGTTCTGTGAGTTAGCCATGACCTGACTTAGATCAGCGCAGAGGTTGTTTCAGGGTTTGATCTGTGAGTTNGCCCAGAGGTAGTTTCAGGGTTTGTTCTGTGAGTTAGCCATGACCTGACTTAGATCAGCGCAGAGGTTGTTTCAGGGTTTGATCTGTGAGTTAGCTATGCCCTGACTTAGATCAGCCCAGATGTAGTTTCAGGTTTTGATCTGTGAGTCAGCCATGCCCTGACTTAGATCAGCCCAGAGGTAGTTTCAGGGTTTGTTCTGTGAGTTAGTCATGACCTGACTTAGATCAGCCCAGAGGTAGTTTCAGGGTTTGATCTGTGAGTTAGCCATACCCTGACTTAGATCAGCCCAGAGGTAGTTTCAGGGTTTGNCAGAGGTAGTTTCAGGGTTTGATCTGTGAGTTAGCCATACCCTGACTTAGATCAGCCCAGAGGTAGTTTCAGGGTTTGATCTGTGAGTTAGCCATGCCCTGACTTAGATCAGCCCAGAGGTAGTTTCAGGGTTTGTTCTGTGAGTTAGCCATGACCTGACATCGATCTACCGTCACGGTAACGGCACAGCACAAAGCGAGTTTTTTAGTATAATCTCTTGACACGACTTCATGCCGACCTACCTGTCATTTACTCCCACCGTCAGTCTCCTCGACCAGATCTCCGCCGCATTTTTACCATCAAGGGCTTGAACCGTAACTCCATTATCAAGACTACATAGAACGACATCTTCAACTCCGTCTTTGTTCAAATCCGCAAGCAGCGGTGACGTCAGAACCAAGGTGTCTTTGAACAACTCGATGAAGCCAAACTCATTCGGCTCGTTCGAACCCCAGGGTGTTCTTCTCTTCGCGATGGAAGAATTATGGACCCTGTTTGATAGATCTCGTACTTCTATGGCGAGGAGAGTACCAGTTTTGGCGGATTCTGGTTTGATTCCGATGAGGATGTAATGTAGTGTTGCAGAAACGCGATGTATTCGAAGAAACACATGTTCTTTGCTGATTTGAAGAAAAATAGAGAGTAGAACACTCGTTCCAATCAGTTTGCCCGATCTTCCTGATAATACTTTTAGAGTATTTTTACCTAGAGTATAAGCTCGTCTTGACCGGTCTAGCCGAGGGTTTGGCGAGGCATGAAGAAGTAAGATATCTTGAAAATGATCGCCATCAATGTCTGGGATCGTTCGGAACGAACTAACGTCTCCCAATTTTTCTGCCTGCCATTTCTTGTTGCCATTCACCGTATCGATAAAAATCACTTTGTCTTTCCCTTCCTGGACAAAACACCCTGATCCTTCCTGGAAATGGTTCTTCTTCCTGACATGTTTTATACACTGGACTTTCCCTAACATTCCGTCGATGTCTGTGCTCCAAAGAGACTTGCCATTACAACCTTTCAAAGATAAAACTCCCTGGCAATGCCTTCCTGGGCAACTGGTATTACGAGACCCACCATTACCAGGAAATCTATACCCTACCAGCAAATTCTCCTGACTGTATTTCCCGTCATTAAAGTCTCTCAAGACCAACGGTGCCATTCCGCTGAAATTCTTAGACCAGTGTTTCAACGGCTTGTTTCCACATTCTCTATCCTTCGCGCAGGACTCATGATGACAAGGTAAAATGAAAGCGAAGGCGAAGATAGTAAATACACAGAGCAACAACGACCCGACTAAACATATGCGACGTTGAGTGGAAAACTGCGTCTGGTTACTTTCTTTTGATTCTGCGTCGTCTTCTTTCTCAAAGTCCGCGACTTCGTCATTTTCTGACTCGCTTTCTTCTGTATCAGCATCCTGGCTGTCGGGAGATATGGGCCTTTCTCTTTTCGCTCGCTTTTGGTCTCTTCTATCTTTGTCATTCTTCTGTGTTAATGATTCGTAATCTAGCTTTCGCTTCCCGCTCTCCATCGCTCAAAAATAAGGAATAATTTGCTCAAAAAATAAAGACTAGAACGATAAAAAGTGATTAAATGGTAGTCTGTTTTCAACCCTTGAATTGAGCGAGTATCTCACACTTGACTTGGTTCTTGACAGATAAGGAGTCTGGCTTATAAAACCACGAATCGTGGAAAAACCCTAGGTATATCCGAATGAATTAAATAAATTGAAGATTCAAATCAACGAATAGCGGGGGAAAATGAATTCAAGCGAAATTGTATTCAAACACCGCTAAAAATTTCGCTCTTTTTTCTAGACATTCGTATCTTACGAGGAATGAATTTAGATCTGCAGCGGTGGTCCTGACGAAAGGTTGAAGCTTTCTGTCTCATTGGTAAAATGTTGTCTGATTTTCCGTTGTTTAAATTCAAAACTTAATGAGTGGAAATTAACGTAGAAGTAGTTAAAATGGCTTACGGAATTTTTTATGTTAAACAATTAATTTGTTTTTAAATTTCAATAATTATCGTTTCATATATAATTCCTTCTTGGTTTTTTCTCATTAGTACTCGCTGGATGCCGTGATAATAAATGCAAGGAAAATCGCTCCGTGGGCTTGTGGTTTTAGGAATGAATTTTACCGTGTTTTTCTCGCTTGAATTCTACAGCTCTGGTAACAGAGATTGAGCTTTTCTCTTCTGTCTATCGAGTTAGAAACGAAGACGAAATTCTTGTCCCACAAAGGGGTGCGAAGAAGATTTTTTTTGAAGTGACAGCGAAGATGTCAGATTATGCTGGGCAACACTTCTGCTCCGAGCGAAATTTTCCCTCATTAATTTTTCCTCTAAGATTCCAGATGTTGTTTTTCCAAGCAAACAACACCACGTCTATACGACTTGTTGTATTAAAAACAAGAAACATAAGCGACCAAACCAAGTAGAATAAGATTGCATAACTTAATCGGGAGCGTTTGAAGTTGTGAGAATTCCTATGACGTATATATGTCCGCTGACCGAGTCGAGAACTGCAGATGTAATTATTTAAGAAAAACTCTCAGAAATCTTCGGCAATTCATTGATTATAAATACCGATAAAACGAGGAATTCTTTAAAGATTTCTAGACTAAGATATCAGGTTGGAATGTTTTTGCATTTAGAATTAATGATTGAATAAACAGATGATTTAACAAAGCATTTGAGGGGAAAAACACATTGATTTATAGTCATAAAAAATTAAATTGGGTTGAGCATTAACGGCTTTGTGTAATCCTTTTGAACAGTAAAGATCTTATGAGATAATGGAAAATCGTAAATTTATTAAGTTTGCTCACTCAGGATGAAAAAACAAAAATATAGGTTGAGGAGAAATGCTGTAGTTTAGTGACTGAAGTTGTTGGCGAGCGGAGCGTACTTTGTCGACGTTCCTTTTCTAACCGATGAAAAAATACTAATAAAAGACTGAAGAAGAATGAAGCAAAAACAAAAACAAAAAAAAAAAAAAAAAAAAAAAAAAAAAAAAAAAAAAAAAAAAAAAAAAGGAAAAAAAGAAAATAGAAATAAACTGAACCAAATATCTCGATATTAGTTACTGGAGAACATCCCGATATAACTGGACATAAATGGTACTAAATATCTGATATTACTGGATGGATTTTCGGGTTTTTGGCTGGGAAAATCTTTCTAGCGTTCCCTCTCTCGAGCCCAGAGTCTTCCTGTTTTTTGGTCAGCGGGCTGGCGTCGGAAGGCGCTGGAGGACTCTGGGAACGAGATTGGCGTTCCCTCAGTGAGAATCCCTGACATAGGTTCCCAGTCTCTCTCTTCTCAAATATCCACGATAACCTGGGTACGAGTCTCACACAGGGCACTAACTCGGACGTGATTGATGATCAATACCCCAATATTTCAATATAACGATACATGCTGAGCTCTTACAAACCAATCCGTGTCTGACGATCTATAAATGGCTTCCTACTATGATGTACACGTATAGAGATACGCCCAGCTTTAAACCCTTAGACATGCCGCCTAATCTGCTGGGTTTTTTTTTTTTTTTTCTTTAGACTTCCTGCTCACTCGACGCACAGCGCGCTCAACCACTGGGAAACTATTGTTTCTTATTTTCTCTATGAAAAGCAAGCACACAAGGGTATATCCTAATCAAGTTATATCTGTAAAAACCGCTCAATTATAAAGCGCACATTGACTTGTATACCTTGAATAGAACAGTTTATCTTTTGTCATTGTTCTAACTAACTTGGAAAATTGCTTGGTCAAGTTTTTTTGTTCAGACACGCAGCAAGGAATATTCTATCTAACTTGTGTTTTAAGCGACTTAACGACTTGGTTCCATCAGATGATACAATGATACGTGTACATATAGATAAGAATTGAGTTACAATTTGGTCCAGACACAAAAACTAATCTCTTCTTGGCGTCAGAATCGTTTCGCTGGGCTAAATTATTTACAGGTTTCTTTTAGCAGGGGTAGAGGCAATAATTGGGGTTTTCCTTTCTCTTTCTTACGCTTCTCTTTTTTCCTAGTCATTAATTTTATATTTCTCTCATTTACTCAGTACTTTCTATTTCTTTTTGATGTGCTGTCTCTTCTCTTCTCTTCTCTTCTCTTCTCTTCTCTTCTCTTCTCTTCGCTTCTCTTTCCTTTCCTTTCCTTTCCTTTCTGCTCTTTTTTCTTTAGTTCCTGTATCCATTTCAATGAACAACAGTTTTCCTTTTCTTTATTTCCTCTCCCTTTCAGTCTTCTATTCATTTCTTTCCTTCTGTGGGCTTAAAATACAAATAGTTGTTTTCACCACGTCCTCTTTACAGCACCCTCTTCAAAATCAGTCTCATAGCTTTCTGTCTTCGAATACAAACTAAGAATTAATATTTCTAACGTACAAATATCATTCGTACCAGATAACACCAGTAACCCTGCGAACAGAGGTTAGTTTTCTTCCCCTCCATAGAACTGAGCGGCAGGCTGTTCAGGGACCGACCTGAAGCCATAACGAAGGACAGAGAAAGACCTCTGCCAGCAGGGGAAAAATCATGTAAAAAAATCCATCGCCCAACAACGCGCGCGACCTTAACTTCCAACTTCTCATTTAACCATTTCCTTAAATGAAACCTCAAGTTGTTTTTCCTGGGCACTTTCGAGGTTCAGAAGCGATTACAAAGCGAATAGAGTTACATTTAAGTATCATTGATATTTGTATAGTCAATATTTTCAGTTCTGGTTATGTTTGATAAGACTTAACAGTTTGTTGAACAAACTTTGTGGGATTAGCTGTGTAAACGAGCAAGCAAGGTGTGTGGTTTGATACTGAAACTCAGCTTTGTAACTCCGAAATAATTTATCGAGATCTAGATGTACCAATAATCTCTCAAAACGTCTGTTCACACAGCGAAGGAACTAAAATTCGCCTACAATATTTGAAACTTCAAGGTTTATTTTAAAGAATATCTCTGGCGAAATCTTAATGGAGGAGTAATATGACTGATTTGAAGAACCGGTTGAATTATCTTTCTGATCCTACGAAACTGAGCTTACATCATGTTGGTCGAAGTCGAATCTTTCGAAAGAATTGACTGTAAGTTTTAAAAATGCATATACATACTTTTGTAAAGAGCATATGTTAATTTTTCTACCAGAAAATTAAACCAAATACTTTTGCTGAAGTCAACTAGAAACTTGAACAGAAAAGAAAATTGTATGTGCTATTTCCAAGATTATCCTGAAATATATATCTTGATAATATCTTGATTGTTTTCGCTGGGAATGATATATCATTCCTCGATGGATGTGAGTTAAAAAATTTAATGTAATCTAGCTTTAGAAATAAAGATTGCTGATGATAAATTATAGTATCAATAACAGTTCAAATGAGCAGAAATAAAACAAAATCTTCTACAAACTTCTTTTCCTTCGCTGAGTCGTTCAGTTCATCAATCATGCGATTACAGTCGAAATGTTAGTCAATAAGGAATTTTTTTTTGCATGTTACAAAAGTTTTATCTTAAATACTTTTGCCATTGAATTATTCTATAGCGTTGTAGTTAGTAGTATTTATAGTTTTTGAATAAAGTCGTTAGAAAAATGTGTTTCGTTGATAAATCAGTGCTGCACTAGTGCTGTTATTGTGAAGAGAAAGGGTGGAGGGAAAGAATGAAGGAAGACGGAGAGAGAAAGAAACAAACCGATTCTGAGCCTATGTGAGAAGTTTGTTAGTGTTGTGTTGCTCTCCCTTGCCACGAGGGTTTTTCTCCTGGTTCTCTGGTTTAAAAATCAACATGTGAGTTGAGTTGAGTTGAGTTTTTTCGGATATAGTGTTCTCTTGCTTGTTACAAGGGTTTTTTTTCAGGTTCTCCGGTTTTCCTCCCTCCACAAAAATCTACTTGTAAATTGAGTTTGTTTGGTTGTGCCACAACGGTTTTCTCCAGGTCGCCGGGTTTTCCTCTCTCTGTAAAAATCAAAATGTTAGTCGAGGGGGGTTTGTTTGATGTCTTATTCTTGCCCTTGCCACGAGGATTTTCTCTAGGTTCTCCAGTTTTTTCTCCCTCTGTAAAAATGCCCTATTTCTTTTTAAGTCCCAAAGGAATATTAATAAAGGTCTAATGCGTACTCACTTAGGTGAAAATGTACTAAGCCAAAGCGAAAATTCACTCAATCTTTGATAAAGGATAAGAATAAAGCTTAGAGAATTCATTCGTGAAAAACTGACAGAGAAGTCGTAAGAGCAAGAGAACCGAGTCAAGGCGTAGTAAGTTTCTTAAGCAAGAAGCCGTTGGTATAAACATCATTTACTAGTATGAAGGTCTCCTTCCCAACCTTAAACCGTTAATCTCGATATCATTCCCGGTAAAGTAGGAATCGATATCTTTTGGACAATAGGAACCGGCTTTTTCTAATTTCCCTATTGTATCTAAGAAAGCACTCAAGTATCGAGCTCTGTTCTACATTCACTTATTGTAAAATTAAGATGTTTTAGGAATAACATTCCAGAGATAATATTTACAAATCGTTGGGATATTGTCTAAAAGCCAGCGAGACTGAAAAGTTAAACTAAGATGAACAACAAAAAAATGGTTTCTTAGCACTGTTCTTTCGTTCGATAATTTTTAAAAAAGTAGAAAATAGTTTGTCGTCGTTGTTGTTTGTCATGGCTTTCGTGTACGTTACAGTGTGTATTGTATCCTCGCTCCACAAGGAACGGATCTTGCCTGGAAAATCCCAGGAAACTTCATGAGTTTCTTCTAATACCACAAAGCTAAACCCATAGATATTTTTAAAGTAAATCATAAGCCCTTAAGCCATATAAAATAACAGTAACATTTGTTCTCTTCAAAGATGTTTAAAAACTAATCTTCGAGGAAGCGGAGTGGACTACACCCCCAGCACAGTTCAAGGCAAATCCCCATCAACGTTCTACGCTATCCCTTCGCGACTCATGAACTAACGAATCAATGCCAAAACTAGCCGCTTGAATTATTACAATAACAAAGCTCTGAATAACTCAAGATAATTAGCTCAAAGTCGAGATAAAACACTCCCTATCTTGGCTAAGATGTTTTCTTTTTGACTGTTTAATTTGGGATTAATGACACAAGACTCGAATCGACCCGTTTATCTATCGATATTATACTTCATGTTTGAAATCCGAAAATTATTCAACTCTTGTGAACTAAGTAAACTGTTTACCATTCCTCTGTATTTTGAATCCAAAAAACCGTCTTTAGAATTTTGTCTTAAGATAAAAAATAATAGAAAAGGAGTAAAAACGGTAAAAAAATATGAGCAAAGTAAGCGCTTATTTTTGAAGTTGCAAATTCGCAGAATTTTCAACTTTCGCTTTTAGTCCATTCCGGCTCGAAATATCAGTAATATTGGATTTAGTTTATTCCTTTCGCAATCAGTCCTTATTTTTTTACAACATCTCCAAGAATCACAGAAGCTTTAATTTCTTAAAGAGATTTTAGCTTTTATTTTCTCTCAAATAAATATATATTTAGAAATGTTATTTGTAAAGATTATGATTAAGACGGTAAAATATTTTGATATACATGTTTGACTTTCAGTGTCAAAATTCCTTTGTGGATAAGCGCACAAAAGGCGGTGAATATCGGCAATTTTTTTAATAATTTGGGCAAATATAGAAACGATAGTCGTGCAAGAAAAGTCGCCAGCAAAATTAGAAATAAACTTATATCAAAAAGTGTTGAAATTCTTTGAGTTTTTGAATGTTTCTGTTTGTTAAATAAAAACGTTCAGAGCTTTGACTGCTATTTTAAGAGCCGGTAAAATCAGTTATATGGCATGTGTTGAAAATGTTAAGCTGTTTAAATATAGAAAATGATAAATAGAAAAACAGAAAACAGCTTTTATAATTCGTATGAAAAATATCAAAATATCAACGAAATGTGGTTAGAAAAACAACGTTAACACCCAGGCATCTGCGATAAAAAAATTCATCAATAAACAATAGAGAAAGGGAAATGATTTTTGTCGTTTAAAATAGCGAAAAAAATTGCGTTGAACTCAATGAGTCAAAAGCGAAATAAAGATTTTCTAGAGTTATAGATTGCCGTGTAGCCTTTACAGAGTTTGAGGCCCAGGCGTTTGTCTATAAACAGCTTATTACAGCGCATTCAATCCTAATCAAAAACACCCCGGAAAAACGAAAACCATTCGTCGACACGTCGCAAAATTTGAGTCAATAACAACGGATTTTAAATGTTTATACGGTCAACTTGTTCTCACCGATTGTTGTGTTTTTTAATTTTAGTCCGGTTTGTAAACGGAGGAATGATTGTTTTGATAATACACAAGTTGGATCCATCACGAGATCCCTTAGCAACCTTTCTCCTGCCTCGAATCGGAAACGCCAAAGTTATCCTTATTGATTAGCGACTTGCTTAGAGAAACACAACTCCGTTTATACAGTATTTGGAGACAGCTTGGCTCCCAAAACCGGAAATCTAAGAGTTATTCTGACTGTTTTTAAAAAATATCTAATTTAACTTCGCGAGGCCTTAAGGAAACAGCGAGAGGGTTTATGCAATTTTTTGAGCCGCCGGTTGCGAGAAGCGTTACCATTGACTTCCCTAAATATATTTTATAATATTGTATAGAAATAAAGGCAAAAAAGCTGTGTTTAGTAATTGTTTATCCATTGGAATTGTCAATATTGACCTCAGGTTTAATGGTCTATCAGTACTTTAACAAAATGTTTATATAATACTGAATTATCTTAGGCAAGACTTGCCAAGAACCAGAAACGAAAAGTTGAGGTCTAAGACCATATTTACTTTGTCATCAACATTTTGTTTTAAAGATGTGAAGTTGTTTTGAAATCTTGAAAATATTTCATATAAATTTCGAAGGCTTGGGAAAAATTTGAAAGCCGAAATTTTACATTTTAAAGAGAGGACTTTAATTTAGAATTGGTCGTTTAGTTCAAATGCTTCCTATCGTTTTGACAAAGAAAAAAAAACATGTCTGGTCAGAAATGTAATTTGGTAAAACAAGTTGGAGTTTTGCAAACATTCTAAGCTTAGAGCGTCAAATTTACACAAATTAAGTTGGCTTTAATTTGACTGGAATGAAAATATACAGAGATTTCGAGGAAGTTTTGAAGATTAATACTTTAAAGTTTAGTGAACAAGAAGAGGAAGAATAAATTAATCTGATTAAGAATAAAGAAGTACTTGAATTAAGTTGAATAAAAACCGCATTCAAACTTCGCAATTTTTTGAGGTCCAATTCGTTCAACTTTAAATGTATACACAATCACAGTTCAAGAGGACCATTTTATTCTTATACACCACTAGAGAGATAAGGATCTTCATTTTTGTACAAGTAATAATTATTTATCTGGATCACAATCTTATTGTCAAATGAAGAAGTCGAGGCGTGTTGATTTGGCGGGCCAAGTTTTTTGGGGTCACAGCTAAGAAAACTCGACAACTTCCAGTTTTTCTATTTTTAATCTAACATACAAGGAAATCAGTATTTACATTTTAGAGTTCATTAACTCCTAAACTACGAGAGATCTTAATGATTTTAAGGAGATAAAAGTTTGATTTATCTTGAGAAGTAAGCCATTTTTAGTTTCGTGATAAAATAGTATACAAAGTACAAGAAACTAACTAATTCTTTAGAATAAAAATAAGCTAAATAAACTTTGACAAATAAAGATTGCAGGACTTTTGGAATGTCGGTTAAGGCCGTAAAAGAAGAGAAAAATTCTCCAATTTCGAAGCCAGTAATTTGGCATTGAAAACTACGGAACGTTTGAACTAAAAGTTTTTTTTAGCGAGAGAGGTATTTACAGGATGTTGGATCTTGTGGAAGGACGCATTCTTACAGCAACTTGAAATATTTCCGCTCTGGTCTTTCTTCCTTTCGAGTTCATGTGATTATCGAAAACGGCTCTTGGCGTTAAGTATTTGTTCTATACTAAATGGATGAGGAGAAAATCTAGATTGTCTATCGGTTGTTAATCTATCTTTAACTTCGTTCGAGGGGCTATCCGTGGAGTACTTTTTAAGACCTTGCGAGTTTATGCTCGGATTAGTTGCCTCTGTGATCAATTCTCTGGCTCCTAATTCATCATTTTCCATAGATTCACTCCTTTTCTCGTTAGAGATACAATCAACGCTCTCCGAGTCCTTATCTACGCTATCCTGTGATGCTGTGGACTGCTTGTGGTAAGCTTGGTGTCGTCTTCTACGTCTCCTAAAGTTCCCATCTTCAAACATTTCTTGGTATGCAGGGTCTAAGGTCCAATAGCATCCTTTTCCCGGATCGGATCTTTCTCGTGGTACTTTAACGAAACATTTATTCAGCGATAAATTATGTCGGATACTGTTTTGCCATCCACGCTTGTTCAGCCTGTAGTAAGGGAAGTTCTCCATGATGAATTGATAAATACCACTTAAAGTGATTTTGCTGTCCTTCGATTGCTTAATAGCCATTGAAATCAAGGCTACATAGGAGTAAGGAGGCTTTGGAAGGGGTTCATAGTCGCGAAAGTAGACTCCTCCATGGAAGGGCGAGACGTATCCACTCGGAGAATATCTGTACAACGAACCAACTGAACATCCAAAGTTTGTACACGGAGCCACTTGAGAATGAATCGAGGGATTATACAAATAAGGTGAAACGTGGTAGCACCCTTGAAGGTTTGAGAACATAGTTACGTTCCTTCCTTATTGAAGTCAGTTCCAAATACTTCGGTCTGTTCGTCCGTGAACGAGGTCTTGATCAGCACAAGGTCGATGGAAGTAAAGACAAATGTGAGGTGATGCTGTCATATTTATCTTAGACCACCTAGTACGTTTGTTTATGGACACCATGTCTTTTGTTTCCAAATATTTGTTTACAAATAGGTAATAAATCGACCGGACCACCCAACGGGTTGGACGGGGTCACACGAGTGGTAGAGGATAATATACCCAATGAATCTCAAGCGTATCTCTCTTCTAGGAAATGAGAATATAATGAAGCTACGACTGTTATCAATAGGGGCCGGCTCGGCGCCTTTTTTGTCAAGAAAGTTAGAATCATTAGTCGATGCTATCGCGAGGTTTTCCTTTCGTCAATATTTAGATTGCAGAATCGAGTGAATGATCTCTCGCGAGGCCGGCGATAATAGCTCAATTGTTCACTGACGTATAAAAACTGTTTCCGAGCGATCAAGATGATATAATGTCACTATGGTTTCTTCATTCCATGGGGATATCTCACAGGGTTATCTAACCAAAACAAACACGAAACCTATGGAATCTAATCAAGGAAAAAATTCTTTGAAAATTGAAAAAAATCTCCTGTATCGATGTCGTCGGGTTTATGAAATCTTAAAGTTATTACAGCGAGGCTGTGGGATGATTAAGCAAGCGCGAAATCTATACAGATAAGGAAAGAAAGTTGACAAAAGTTTCTCCTATATTTTCTTGGAATTAAAGATAAGACTATTTAACTCAAAGTGGTTTTAACAATCATAGCAATCCAAACTAACCACACACACTCAAACGTTTTGTCCGCTATTCATGTTTTATTTTATTTTATTTTATTTTTTTAGCTTTTTACTGAAATGATAACTCATACGTTAGTCGAACTTATTGTTTCAAATATATGTGGTTTAGAGCATAGTAACTAAAGTATCGTTAGTAGAGTTGCGGGTAGATACCTGGTGATATGGACCCGCCATGCGGTCATTATGACGTAGTACTGGTGTCAATCTTCCAAATCGGCTTTAAGCGACCTCCTGTGGTGTAATCACGTGACAAGGGAGATGTATAACGCAATAATCCGTGGATAAATGCCAGGGTGTTTTCCTTCTTAAAATTGAAGACCTTCGGGATGAACGCTAGGTATGGGGTGACTAAGCTAGTCAGGATGTTATGCATGATTCGTGCTTAAGCGTTGATTCTAACTTAAACGCGATTATTGAAATTTTTACAAAGATTAAAAATCAAGGGGAACTAAAGGATCGAAAAAGTTATCGCACTTTTGGAATAATTTTCAGTTTTAAGCAATTTTAAATAAAAGCATAGCAGAAAACTTGATAGTTATTGCGACAATAAGCGAATGATTTTATGGAAAAGTAAATCTGAATGATTAGGAAAATCATGACAAGGGGATCAAGGAAATGATGCTGATATTTTAGTCGGAAAACCATTTGTGTGCCAACTTTGTCAAGAGAAACCCTTTTAGTGTTGCTTCAGAAGCCATGCAGGTGTTAATCAGCTATTCCTTCAAAAACCTTTAAATCTTATCGAACCCTGGAACGACCTCTCGGCTGATCGAAGTCAGGGCATGGATACTGATAATGCTACCGGTAAATGAAGCCATTTACGTGCCAACCTCACTACCAAATAAGACATTTAGTACTACCCTTTGAAATAAATTATCAAGTAAAAAGCCATTCCTTGGGCCATTCCTGCATGTGCTTTTTCTTCAAATGTAGAATCAAGCTACTGTAGAAACTATTTAAATGCAATTCACCCCACCCAAAGAAGCCATTCCAGTGCAATTCCTTCAAAAATGAAGGAAAATTACTTCGTAAAAAGTCATTCTTAATTGTATACTGCTTCTTCAAATGTAAAAGAAACAAGTTTATTTGAAGAAACTACAAAATAGAAGGAACTTTTAAAGAAACCATCTAAGTGCAATCTCATGCCAATTAAGAAGCCATTTTAGTGCTACTCTATCTCTTAAGAAGCCGTTTTTCTGGCACTCCCCTGATTTATAAACATTACGTAAACTACAATGCACTTCTTCAACAAAAAAAGCCACTTTAGTGCTACCTCAAATACTGAAATTGCCATCTCGCACTTGAAGTCTTTTTGTTCCCTCGAATGAAAAACATGATATTGACACTGAATAACTGATAAACCACTTGACAATTTGAATGCTGCTTGCTCAATTAGAGAAGCCATTTTAGTGCTATTTATTGATTTCACTGCCATTCTTTCGTATCGATGCTGTTAAGAAACCCGTCTAAAAATTCCACGTTTTGTGGAATATAAATAAAAACGATACACTAATTTCATTATCGAATTGCACGAGCAACAAAAGCACACATACCAAAAATGGGGAAAAAAGTTAAAGTAAAACAACTTTAATGGACAAAGAAGTTAAAAAGATCATTGATTCAATGAACAATTCAAAGTTTGGTTTGAAAAGCCATCAAACTGCTGGCAATTCTTAAAAAGCCATTTAAGTGTTAAAATTGGAATACATGTCAAAAACTACCTTCGTTAACTAATTTAACGAAAAACTTAAAGTTTAGCCTAGAGAAGCTTTTGACTGAATGTACTATTTTTTAAGAGGTCATTTAAGTGTGAAAATATAATCTAAAAACGAAAAATGAAAGTTAAGTTCATAAATCAATTAAAATGCTAGCAATTTTGTTAGGAGCAATTCAAGTGTTAAAATCTAATTTATTAAAAATATATTGAATTTCTTAAAAGAACACTCGAGTATTGAGAGTTTTTGGACGCTGCAAAGACGAGAGAAAATGGCGCACAGCGGGAGAGAAATTAGCTTTGTGAAGCCATTTTTATCTTGTCAGTTTTAGACTCAAATGCGACACATTTTACTACAACCATAAATAGTAAGAGACGCATCACTTATGAAAAAAAGGAAACCAAAAATGAAAAAGTGAATAATGAAAAAGAAATTGAGAAAAAATGAGAAAGAATGATAAATTAAGGGTTAGAAATGAGCGTAGTCTTAAAATCAATTTGGTTTTTGAAAAACAATGAGTCTTATTTCGGGCCTTTGAAGTATTGGTATCCCTTTTTCCTTCCTAACGAAAATTTTCCAGTTTATCGGATTTCTTTTCTTTAGTTTTCCGAGGATCCTGTAGAACACAATTCCAAGATTTTATTCAACGTTTTTCACTTTGAACAGCATGAATGACGCCGTAAATCGTCCCACCTTTCTTCGATGTTCAATAGACTTTTTTGTTTCCTTTAATGAAATAATTATCCAGCTGCATAAGCACGGTTATTGTCCTTTGATGAGGTGTTTTAGGGCACAGGTTTATTGTATGAAACGTCCAAGGTTATACCTTAATTTTTTCAAAATTCTATTTGATATCTTTATCTACATGAGTTAGAAACTTGGTTTAACTCTATGAGCACAAAATGATTCAAGAATATTTTACAACTTATTTTTGCCGGACTAATTGTGTTAAGGGAACAATCCAAGTATCAAAGTTTCAATCCTACTTTGATGCTTTCAATTCGAAAATATAAAAGAGGGATTAAAACAAAAAAAATAATGACATTGAAAATGTTATGGCAATATTTACGTATATACTTATTTATGTATAAAAGTAGCAAAAAAGTTTGAGATACGAAAGAAATATTTTGCTAGCTATTTTGCAAGCTATTTTGAATATCTTTGGTGTACAATTAATTACTAGAAAAGTTTATTTTTGTTCATTTAAATAGATTTTCGTTTGAAATAGGTAAAAAAAAAGCATGATTCATTATGATTTTGTGTGAATTTTGGAAAAAATTATCTTTCATATGAAAAAGAAAGAAAATTTCAAAACGAAGGAAGAAAAAATGGGGGATGAGAAATATCAGTAAATGAGAGAAAAAGCCAACAACAGAAGAACTAAAACAACTTTGGCAAATTAAATTTAAAAACGAAGGAGGAAGATAAAGAGTAAGAAAAAAAAAAAACCGGTTCATGAGAGAAAAGGCCAACAACAGAGTGGTCCTTGAAAACGTAACAAAAAAAACTCCCCAAAACCTAAGCAACTATAGCAAGTACCCCGCTTGAGCTCCTCTCTTGGACCCACCCCCTGATGGAGTCTGTATCTCATAGTTCATCTATTCTATTACAGTTTCATAGCTCGCGGTAATTATAAAGGAGGTACAAGACGAGGTGGATACGAGACAATACGAGTGTTAATGGACCCCTGACGAGAGATATTTAGGATGAAAGGACACTTGTTCTTGTTAGCTGCGGGCATGAAACAGGTGCAAGACAGCTAAATCAACCGCAAACAACGAGATCTTAAAGTGCCTAAAAAATAACTAGCTCACACTCGATTCAACCTTAATTACAAAAGTGATACTCTTTGTGCTAGCATTTTTTAAGGCTGAGGACACGATTTTTTAAATATTCGTAAACGTTCACTTAAAAGACTATTTATTCTAGAATGTCATTTCTTTTAATTCTTTCAAGCACAAGTTTTATTCTCATATTCTAGTATCATTTTTTATCATTGTAAAACGTCCCCATTAAAAAGACTATTCATGATTCTTAACGCTAATGTCAATTGAAAAATTTGAATGGCACTTCCGGTTTGTTTACAGCTGGGTGTAGCACTTCAATGGTTTTCGAATACGACTTCTTTCAAGCAAGAGTTCTATTCTGATACCCTACACACTACCATTTTCGTGGTATAAATGATATTCTAATATTATTTTTGCCGGAATTCTTATAGTTTTTCAGAAGAGATCCTTTCAAGTGACATTTCTTACCGTTAGCTGGGAAGAAAATCTATTGAAAGAAAGTAACTAATGTTCAAAGATTTTTCTTCGCGTTTTTTGAAGAAAAATAATAACGTCTTTAAATATTTAAGCGTTTTTGGCTTTAAGCGAGCTCTGTTTTTACGTTCTTGTTGCTAAATTCCAAACAAACAAAACGCTCGTAAATGACGTTCTCCATCGAATATGACTTTGCTTCGGTCTCGCATACTATGAGAGAAAAAAATACTAAGTTTTAGATATTTCAAAAAGATGTAAAAACGATTTTGATATTCCATTTTTTAGTGTTATTTACGAGAAAGAAAGACTTTAGATATATGCGAATATATAAAAACCATATATTTGTGATGCGGTTGTATATATGTATCAAATTGAGCTGATCCTCGCAGTATATCAAGCAACTTACGTAGCTGCTAATTTAAAGACTCAGAAAATATATTTTAGACTTTAGACTTATTATTAGATAAGTTAGATTTTAGACTTTAGATTTATTAGATATATTTTCTCGACCTAAAAGAAACCTTGCCTGCTGTTACTAAAAAAAGAAAGATGGTTGTATCGGTCTCTTAAATTTCAAGACGCAAGCTTCAAAAACCATTGACATCCCACATAGTTTGTACCTTTTATTCAAGCTTTTTTAAAGGATAATTTCATTTCTATAATCTCTGACAAAATCACTCTTATTAATAATAAAAACCCATGTATAATAAAATATATTCTCTTGATTTCATATACTACTGACTGGTATATATGTCTATATATTTAATTATTAATAGATTAACGATTAAATAATATTACACCTTGAAGATTATTATAAATATCATATCGTAACAAGCCTTCCAGATTTATGTACGGTAGGATTTATCTTTTTTCTATTCGTATGTTTGTTAGATATTATGGTCGGGAATCTACACTTCCTATCAACAATCATTAGCGCGAGTATTTTAGGTATCCCATCATACACTTCGCTCGAGTCGTTAAATGTCCCAGGATGCAATGCATGTCACGTGACGCCTTGTTTAAATTTAGGTGGTATATAGCAGAAAGTTTTTTTGTTTGAAATATTTTAAAGCGAATTTCGCACGTTAAAGAAAATTGTGGCCTGGACGTGTCGTGCCCGTGACGGAACCGCGTCCAAGCATTCTAATTGGATGTTTTATAATCATACTCAATCTATTTTAAACTGATAAGTTTGCAGGCGTCCAAAAGTTTAATACTGGACTTTCTCTGTACCTTTCTCTCGTAGTGAATCGACGCCAATCGTGGCCCCTTCGTGTTCTAAAAAGTTTAAAAATGAAGTCGATTATCGACTCGTCTAGTTTCCGGAACTTCTTGGTGAATGTTCGTGATATAATGTTAATACTTTCAATACCACAGGGAGCCTGATTTGACGGGGTTTCAAAAGCACAGGTAGACCATAAAATAATAAACATTAATAAAGCTTGTGACCAGCCTTTTCATTACAGTACTAGTAACGTGCGTACCTGGAGTTTCAGTAGGCCTTTTCAACGAGGAGATGGGTTTGGAGAAACCTGAGATTAAAAAGATGTAGTTAAATATTGAGAAGTGATTTCACCGGAAATAGAAAAGCGCAAGCAATTCGCCCCTTTTTATTGGTCAAGTTTCTCTTACATTAGTGCGTTCTCGTTTACAGAGCCTGCGCTATTGCCAGCCAGCGGAAGGCAACGCTCAAAAGGCAACGGCGCAGGCTCTGGGAACGAGAATGACATCAGAGGGTCCCATAGTTGTGAGCGCGAGCGCGCATGTTTTGGCGCGAAAATTCCCCGCTAATTCCACGGGAGTTCTTACGCACCTTGAGTTCAGTGATTTGGAAAGGTACTTGTATATTAGATCCACTCCTTTGTTCTACAAGAAGAAATCCTCGCTTACGAGCGGCACTGACCACCTTGACGTGTTCTCCTTTACGTAATAACACCTCGCCGTCACCACCTACAAATACAAACCAAAATTTAAAAATTAGTCGCGTGGGCGTCCTGTGTCACAACCTTCTGGAGACCTGGGACGGCTGAAGGTTTGGCGTTGGGGGCGTATCTCAAGGGGGTACCCGGGATACCTTCACCTTACGGTCACCCTTCCCTTTGGCAGTATCTGAAATGGGAGGAAAGATTTGTTTAAGAGAGTGAATGATTGCCCCTCCCCCTCTCTCATGGGAGATCCTTACTACACCCCAAGGCATGCGCAGTAGGGCTTTACCTAGTAGATCCTGTTTCATGATTCGGGTCTGAGGAAACCCCATCTTCATGTTCCCCATCACAGTATACGGTCTGCTCCTTGGTAGCGGTGGTGGCGTCTCCTATCACAATAACCAATCAGATACAAGATTACTAGGTGATAAACAAAATAAACCAATCAGATCTAGCACAACTACATACCATATCTAGACCGTGCAGACAACAAATCTGTTCAGCTGTTTTGGTATCCACGCTCAGCTCGTGGTCTGCGGGTACGATATGCCTGCTGGAACCATGTCTAATGCAACCAAAAACATTAGCTCAACGAGGTGTTAATTTGAAAAGAAACCGTGAATCGAGTCTTGACGTGTGCGGGCAGCCATATTGACCAGAACGATTACTTCCCCCTTCCTCCCACCACCTTGAAATGCTGTCACGCGTTGTTGCGTGACTTCCATTGCGTGACTTACTTGTGGTTGGTTCTTGATTGTAAACGTGCCTTTTTCTGCATCTCTAGTGATCTTTTCAAAGTGATCCACTGTTTTCTGCACAACCAGCCTCGTACAAATGCTTGGATTGTCACAACAGCAGATGATTTTCTACTGTCACGCTGACGATCCAACTCCTGCTTCATGATGTCACTATGAAAAAAAGATTAGAATAGACCCCTTGCAGCAATTTGGAATGCAGTTCAATCTGGGGGACAAAACAATAGGTCCCAATATTCTTAGGAGATTGGAATTGTTTTGTTTTGTCCCCCAGATCAACAACCCAAGTTGTGCGGCGAAACTGGGTTGACATGTATCGTTTGTATCTGGGTGGACGTGTATACAACTGGGTGGACTTGTTTCCAACGGGGTGGACACGTACCCACCTGGTTGGAAAATAAACCATCTGGGTGGACGAGTATCCAATTGGGTGGAAGTGTATGCAAGCGAAGTTTGAAAAACAAATGGTCGTAATACAAAGAATTCTACTGCAACACGCTGCACCGATTTTCAACCCTTGTATCTGGAGTTAGACATAAAATGAAGCGCTCTTCCTTTCGTTCAATTCATCCCATCCAATACTTAAAAACCTACCTGTAAAATAAATATTTCTTTCCGAGTACCCATGAATTTGAAAGCATTCCTGCTTTGTCTTTGTGAACCTTACGTAGATGCGATTCTAAGATGGCTTCACAGTCCTCGGGTTCAGTCTCTTCTCTTTCACCAAGAGGACGGGACGAAAGGAAGCCGTATTTCTGAATAAAAGTCGGGAACCTAGAGTGATGTGCAAATTCTAAACAGGGATAAAAATAAGACTGAATATTTTGGTGGAAATTAATATTCATAGTAACAGTTTATTTACAGCTAATGTATTTTGACACAACTTCCTCCAACCACACCCCCTCTTCTCTCCCCTCCTCGTCTCCCCTCCTCGTCTCCCCTCCTCCTCTCCCCTCCTCCTCCCCCACTTCCTCTCCCTCTCAATGCCATTTTATCAACATACCTGATTGTAAAAGGCGCAGTGTCTCAAATACTTGAAGTGCTCTAAGCTGTTGGCTTACCACCCGACGATCAAACACGTTGGGCTCTTGGTGCAAGTTTGTCTTTAACAAAAAACAAGTTGATATAACACTAGCAAGATCTGTGTCATCCCGATACCCCGATACTGCAGGGACCTATCCCTGGGACCAAATGTTATGTGCATGTCGTTTAAGGGAGAGAAAGGAGGAATGATTTGTTGTGGTTGGTAGGGAGTGCCTCCTTAGGAAATGCTGTAAATGCCCCTAATGAGACCGTGTTAACATGATGGTAGGGCTACATGAGGACTTCGAAGGCTAATTCTTTTAGTTTTGGTGTTCTATGGAGAAAAGACCCGAGGGCCTTCTCCCTAACACCAGGGTCACTTTATGATTGGCGGGGCCTCTTAATGTGGCGGGGCTAAAATCTTACTTGGTGGTTTACTGTGCGATTTCTTCAGGGATTCTTCTTCATAATGCAATGTAAAAAGCAATAATTCTTACCTTTATACACCTTAAAAACATGGGTTGTGCTTGTACTAGGGTCTTTAGTAAACTATCTAGTTTGCCCTGGGGAAAGAAAGAAAAACATTTATCACAAAAAATGTATCAATTTGATAAGTTGTTCTAAGGTTGTGTCACAAAAACCTGAAAATCTTGAGAAAATGTAGTTTGTGATTGTTCGTAGTTGCCTGGAGACCTGAAGATGAAGAATAAGAACGTTAATAGGTAAGTAGTGCTTACAGCAACACAGTATATAGTGACAACAAGAACAAGCACTTTGTGTAACAAAAAGAAAATCAGTAAAAATAAAAACTAACTAACTAAACTAAGAGTAACAAAAGCAACAACAGACACAACAGCAGAAGCAACAGCGACAGGAACAACAGCAACTAAACCAAACAACATCACAAGCATACACTGCCAACAAAAAGAACCATAGTAGTAAAACCAAGAATCCTATTTGTTTACCTGTTAAGCTCAGGGGTGTGTGTTGGTGAGACTCTGTGTAGAACACCCTTAGGAGCTGCTGTCTGTCCTTGTGGTGACTTCAGATCACTCGTGAATAGGTGAGTAGCGAAGCCGAAGTTACAGTTCTGCAGAACGACAAAGGAGAAATATCTAAAAGTCATTGCTTACTCAAAAATCGAACCCTGAAAAAACTTCTAGGCTAATCTAAGTCAGGGCACGGCTAACTCATAGATCGAACACTGAAACAACCTCTGGGCTGATCTAAGTCAGGGCATGGCTCACTCATAGATCAAACACTGAAACAACCTCTAGGCTGATCAAAGTCAGGGCACGGCTAACTCACAGATAGAACCCTGAAACAACCTCTGGGCTGATCTAAGTCAGGGCTTGGCTAACTCATAGATCAAACAATGAAACAACCTCTGGGCTGATCTAAGTCAGGGCNTGAAACAACCTCTGGGCTGATCTAAGTCAGGGCTTGGCTAACTCATAGATCAAACAATGAAACAACCTCTGGGCTGATCTAAGTCAGGGCACGGCTAACTCACAGATCGAACCCTGAAACAACCTCTGGGCTGATCTAAGTCAGGGCATGGCTAACTCACAGATCGAACCCTGAAACAACTTCTGGGCTAATCTAAGTCAGGACACGGCTAACTCACAGATTGAACCCTGAAACAACCTCTGCGTTGATCTAAGTCAGGGCATGGCTAACTCACAGATGGAACCCTGAAACAACCTCTGCGCTGATCTAAGTCAGGGCATGGCTAACTCACAGATTGAACCCTGAAACAACCTCTACATTGATCTAAGTCAGGGCACGGCTAACTCACAGATAGATCCCTGAAACAACCTCTGGCTGATCAAAGTCAGGGCATGGCTAACTCACAGATAGATCCCTGAAACAACCTCTGGCTGATCAAAGTCAGGGCACAGCTAGCTCACAAATCGAACTGAAATTCAGCGTGTTTGGTTTAGAGAAGGTTAAAACCGTAGAACCTTGAGAAGACCCTCGAATCAAGAAGACTCCAGAGAAGAATCTATGAGACTTACCTGCCTAGAGAATACACAGACGATATCATCAGGGATGGTGTCTCTGTTTATGTGGATGAGATTTCTGGCATCATAGACCACCTAAAGAAAACGATGATACTCCAGAATGTTTTCAGAAATGAAATCTTAATATATTAGGACTATTTGAGAGCAGTCTTTTTCAAAGTTTGCGGCACGAACGCGGTCGTGACACGACAAGGCATACACTAGACCAATCACATTGCGCGAGAATTTACTCTCCATCCATTCAAATACCCGAAACACGAACACGAACACGGTACCGATAAGTTCACGCCAAGGTTACGGCACTGCCAGACCAATCATACTGCGCGTGAAAAAAATCAGCCAATCAAAATGCTAGAAAACATCACGGTCGCCGCAAGGCACGCATACAGCAACAAGCTTTTCACAATCATAAGGAAAACTGCTGTAAGACATTTTGCTTACGTTGTCTGCATGGTGTGTGACAGCAAAACACGGATTCTCCGGTTCAGGATCAAAAAAGCTGAAATGATATCAAGTTTATTTGTTAGATATATTCGGAAACAAAACCCTAGTTATGAGCTGCCTGTGGAAGGAAAGAAAGGTATTAGGTCAAATACCCCAACGAAGATAAAAGACACCTTACCATTCACTCTCCTGATGCTGTTCTCTGACCTTCTGTAGGAAACTCAAATACGTCCCTCTGGTTGATACAAATTAAAATAATGATATAAAAATCAAATAAAACAAGAATCTAATGACTTTAAGAAGTAAGTAATCATGTACCCGAAGCTAGAACACGGTACGTCCGGAGCACAACTTGCGCCGGGTACGTAAACGGTACAGAAATGATGACAACTTTCGAAGCAGCGCGCAAGATTAATGTTCGTCTGTAACGGCACGGCACGTGTGTATTGCGCTATGGCTCTCACACATTAGATCTGCTTTGAAAAATAATTTTAATCCACTTTTCAGTTATGCTACTAGCGTGGTGGTACTAGCCGATGGGAATCGAAAATATTATTTAATATCATCCTGATACGCATCCTAGTACGTTTTTTCCCTGCTTTGGACTCCGTTGTCGGGCTTTGGCAGGTTGGAGCGACAAGCGCACTTTTTACTAAGCGAGTAAGAAATGTTAAGTCGTGGTCATTTTAACACCGGCGCAGTTAAGGCTTATTTGTTATTCTGTTATAATACCTTATAAACAAACTTTCTTTATCCAGCAATGTAAGGATTCCTGCTCTTTGGCATGTAAGTAGCTCGATACAAGCAGCATTATCAACGTAATCAGCGTCTAAGTGAATGTCATCCTCTCTGAGAAACAAGACAAAAACATGCTATTGATGAGTTGCAAGCATTCCCCAGAGAGTTAAAAGACAAAAACATGGCGGCCATTATGGTACCGTTAACAATGGATGCTAATGATAAATCTTTTGTTAAATGGTACCAACATGGCCCTGATGACGTAACGTGAAAAGAATACTACAAGTGAAACTTCTATTCAACGAACACCAGGCAAGGTCCCAAGGGTGTCCGCTTAGGTACCCCTGTATTCACAGTACCAAACCTCTATTCAGAAGACACCCTTATTAAGCGGACACCAGGGACACAAGGCCCTGAAGGTAACCACCTAATAGAGGCACCCCTTTAGAACTAGACTGTGACCCTGTCCTATCCCGCCCCCTCCTCCCCAGCGTCTCACCTGCAATACTCCTCTGAGCTTTTGAAGATATGCGTGTTGTAAAAATGTTGGATCGTTTCAGAACAAAGGTTGATACAAATCTGCTCAAGCTGATTGACCTAAAAATGGAAAAGCATTAGAATTTAGTAAAAATACGCAGGTGATTATAGAAAATCTCGCGCGTTGATTGGTCAAGAAACTCACACTATCACACGATAATCACCTCGAGCGAAAAATGCCTCAGGCTCAGTGATTATTGGGGAATATTTATCTCGCCGCTCGGAGACTCGCGTCTCGGTAAATATTCCCCGATAATCACTTCGCCTTCGGCGAATAATTGTGAAATACTACTATCATTTATAAGGTCCAAAATCGACTAAACGTAAGTTGTTGTGAATGGGAAATACATACGTTGTTTCTGTTCTCAAAGCCAAACATGTCCATCACAGCAACAAGCCCAGTGGTTCCTTTTGGTATGGACAATAGGCCGTTAAATGAAGATAACACAGGACTAAGAGTGGGAGAACCTGCAAAACGGATCAACAAATAGAAAGGTCCAAAATTATGTACGCCGTCTAGCGGATCCAGGATTTTAAGTTGGGGATATACCCAAGAAACAAAACTTATCGGGATGCTGTTTCCCGCATTTTTGAGAAAATCCCGAGGAGTAGGAGAAATCACGATTGTTTGAAGGTTTGTCAAAATCTCATTGGATGATAAAAGAAATATTGCCCGACATTCTTACTCACCTTCATGGTTTGTGCTTAGAATCCCTCCATTCGTCATCGCCGCCTTCTTGCCAGGAGACCCTGGGGACAACCCCGCCTCACCCGAGGCTGAGGTGGATGTCACTGCTGATGATGTAGGTCTTTTAAAGCTGTTGACGCGACGCACGATGGCAGCTAGGGTACGCGAGTATAAGGCCATGGCTAAGGAATCCCTGTGTTGGTTCGCCTGAGGGAAACAAAAACATGCTTTAAAAAGAGTAACTTGGAGGACTGCTCTAAAAATATCAATGGTTAACAAAACATCCTTTTGTTACATTCCCTCTTTCTATAACCTGATTTCCCTAGACCTCAATTCCTGTCTCGAGGAGATGTCCATCAGCTGATTTTTTTTTTTTTTTTTCCATCAGCTGATTTAGGTTTTCAATATAATTTTCATTCTGGCTGACAGCACATGGTGCTTTTATCACCATCATCATCATCATCATCACAACCACCATCATCATCACCACTACGACCACCATCACCATCATTACCATTATCATCGTCATCATCATCACAACCACAATCATCATCATCACCACTACCAAACCATCACCAACATCATCACCATCATCATCGCCATCACAACCACCATCATCATCACCACTACCATCGCCATCACCAACATCATCAAACTAAAAACCACCACCATCGCCAACATTATTATATATTAATGAGCTGAAACCCAGCCCCTGTCTTACCACAGTAGGTTCACAGAGAGATCTAAAGACTTGTCCCCGTAGATTCTTTGTCTTTGTTGTCAATCCCCTGTACAGAGAAACACCTGACACACCCAGTAATGCTGCCACTGCTTTGATTTCTATAAAAGGAATTTAAAACAGAAGCACTTCATAAATGTTTATGTCACTACTATTATATTTGTAATATGTAAAAGATGGGTGGAATGCACTGCTCATGTGTTGCCTCTCACTGCTGTAGTTAGTAATACATTCTCACTGAAAGCTCCCACCCACAATGCCTGGAATGATACTAAGTTATGGGGAGATTGCCACCAAGGTAGGAGGGAGCAAGTGGCTCTCAGTGGGAAGCTTGTTCAATTCATCGCCAAAGGGAGATGGGTGACGAGATGGGTGTTGTTTTATTTGAATTCTAAACTAGTTCAAAGAGGGTTATCTTGCATACGGCAGGTTATTTATACTTATCCAACGCACATGGGAGAGTGAGATGTAATCTACTAGGACACATTCCTCTCAAGAAATATAATGAAACATGTCATATTTGAGGAATCATGCATAGAGCACCCAGTGAGAATCCTCATGGACCCACAATCATGACACCTAAGACAAGATGTAGAGGATAAGGCTACATTACCATTATTGCCCTTTACGTCCAATTCCAACCCTTCCCCCTCAACAAACTGTACATTTCCTAGCAACAGAATAGCTGCTAGTATTCTCAGCACATCAGTGAAGGGGATCCCCAGAGTACTTAAACCTCCCTGAAATTTAAAAAAAAAATTATTAAGTATGAGCAAAATTTGTATTGAGAATGGTTTAGTTATAACCCATGAAGGGACATGTTCCAGAGACATGCAACAGGGTCACATCACAGGGCGGCATAGATGTAGTCCACTTGCTTCAGGGTTTAATGAAATTATCATGTTAAGACAGAGAATCAGCTTTAATAACAGATTTGCCTCTCACTCTCTGAGGCAATATCATTGGCTGACAAGAATAAGATGATGGTTTCATAGGAACTCACTCTCCATTTTTCAAACGTTGTCCTCATTTTGAGCTCCTCTTCTTCTGTGGGTAAAGGACAACCACTTAAATAATGAAGATTATGACAGGAATAGCCTTGAAGATGAAGCTTAGCTGTAAAGAACAAGAAATGATCTCAACACATCTTATCATTAGTGTTTTAAGACATGGCACACCTCCCTCCCCTCCCCCCTGTCATTTCTAGGCAATATTTTAGAGCCCTCTAACCCTATTTCTACCCACCAAGCCCATCCTGGGAGATATTTTGTAATGCCCTAACCCTACCCCAAGGATTTTTCCACTCCCACTCATTTATTTTAGTGGGACTATTTCTTAACCTATTACTACCCCC
>NW_022261733.1:18221-85990 GCF_009602425.1 Actinia tenebrosa | reverse complement strand
CTTTTTTCTTCTTTTCTTTTTTTTTTTCTTTTTTTTTCTTTCGTGTCTACTCTCTTTGCTGCCATTCCCAGGGCGCTTTCGTGTCCTTCGTTTAGTTAATTTCGGCTAGCGCCGAGCGCCCAAATGGTTAATAATATAACTGAATATACCTATTGTTCTTTCAAAAACATCTGGCACCATCTACCTCGTAAAAACAAACAATATATTCATTCGGTTGGGAAGTTTACTGTAGTTTCTTTGAAGAATCCGCATCGTCAACAACTACTACAAAAGTAAGTCATCCACTGAAAATTCTACCAGTTTATAAAAAAAAGTTTAAGTAATTTAGAATTGACTTGTTTTTAACACCGAAAAAGCCAACACTATATTACTTTTCTTTCGAAATGTAAATTCAGTTCAGGCCGAATATCTTATAGTTTGGTGGAACTATTTTTTGAAGTTTCTACTAAATTCCTGTATCAATGTCGAGTGAGATGGCTTGGCCTTGTTCTTTCTTCTTCTGATGACAGTAATGAAAAAATATGTCAAGAATATGACATCATTATATAGTTTTTTAAAGAGTGTAATCTTTTTTATTTGAGTGATAGGTTCATGTTAGTAATTCTCTCATCAAAGTAGGGCGTTATATATTGATTTTGTACAAAGAATCCGAACTATCATCAACTAGGAAGCTTTCCTTTTAATTTAAAAGTCCATTTCCAAGGAATGATTAAGAATAATTCCTTGATATTTTCGAAATGTTCTAGAGCGAATCTGATCAAGGCAGAGTGATAATAGTCTATCAATATTTCTACAAACATCTAATATCTTCCTTCCAATATCACATATTTGTTATTCTGATTGGCATTACCTTCAAAGCTAATCGCATCTCAGATTGACATTTTAGGATTCTAGATTTTGATGGATGCCCAAAAGGAGCGAAAATATCAGCGAAGCGTCATCCGTAATTCCATATCGAACAAGTATTTATATTTTTACTTATAATCAAATATTTATTTATGACTCAACGAGAGTATAAAAGTTTCTTTAAATAGCGCCAAAAGTTTAGATTATTAGGGAGAAAATAAAGCCCATACGAAACAACAACAAAAAGCCATTCAACTGAAAATGGCATTGAAATGGCTTTTTCTTGGAATGTAAAAGAAATGGTGCTGATGCAAGGGTAATAGGTATTTTTAAGATACTATTTTTGATCTGTTGACACTGAAATAGCGCCCAAATTACCGCAGAATATTATGTACAAAGTAAAGCCCTTAACCCGGAAAAAGATGCAGCCCGAAAAAAAAAATCAAAGAAAGCCTTTCAACTGCAAATGAAAATGGCATCCAAATGGCTTTTTTTCGTGGAATGTAAAGAAATGGTGTGCAAAAATAATTGGTATTTTCATTTGTTTCCAATGATGCTAAGTGCCTTTTATACGACGAATAAAACCAGCTTTCATTCGCAACACAAACTGTCCTTGATTTTGAATGAACTATGATTGATTGTCGTGTTTTAGAGAAAATTCCCATTCACTAAGAATAAAAGTACGATAATCACCCACTAGAATAGATTGTAACTTCAACAATTTGAACAAAAATTGTATTAAAACCAGCGTGTGTCTTCGATTCCACAAAGCAAGAAACGTGTTCAAAATTAGAGGTCCAATATTTATTGGTAATGAGTCCTTCGTCTGAAGGGGATCATTTGTCATAGTCCTCGAATACGCCATTAAAACAAAAAGTTAATGGTATAAAGGGCTGAAAGGTTTGAAGTGGCTTATTCCATCTTTGACGTGATTGTACAGATTCTACTTCCGTGATATTAAAAGGTTCGAAACAAATATGCTTACACGAACGAGTTTCGTGCATTTTAAAAACTCATAGACCTATATGAATCCTAGTGCTCTCTGATACCGAATTGTCAATTCAATATTCTCCAAATTCATCAGTGTTTTCTCACTGGATTCACACCTATTGTTAGACTATATCATCGATAAGTTTAACAATGTTTAATACTCTAAATGAAAATGGTTTTGAGGCGTTTCTATAGTTCGATATTTGCATGTCTTTTCCTATCCTGATCTTCAACGTGATTAACAGCCTAAATGAGAGAAAAGTGATGTTTTAACTGATATCAATACAAATTGCGTCTAAGAATAAAAGCTCTCCAGCTGAACATCGTTGGCCTTCATCATCGCAATGAATAAAAACGTGAAGCGATTTTGCTAGGTTTTAATAGCAGAAAAGTGTGTGATTTTTATAGCGGTTTCGTTGTACAATTTTGTCTTGCTTATGATCTGCCTCAGGCATCGCGCACGAAGGGAAGATAATCCTCTATACTCTTTAGATATCCTCCTCCTACTTAGACTTCCTATTTCTATCTTTTCTTGGTTCGATACGATATTGAACCACAAGTAAAGTCGGTAGTAAATATACTTGTACGGAGTGGGATTAAAATTTCATCTTGATTATCTATCAATCTACATATGTCAATGTTTCTTTCCCCACCTCCTCCCCCTGAGGTAGGATTTTGTAACCACAGTCTCCAGAGCAGAAGTTCTACGAATGGTCGCTATTAACAACACGATAACGATATCCAAAGATGAACCATCATATGGTATTATAATCGGTCTCGTTAATGTAAGATGGCGATTAAATGCACTGTGCACCCTGGTTCTCGATTAACTCCAGCAGAACGATGCTCTGCCGATGGTAAAGGCCATTCACGCACCCTCACCCTCGAGGATTCGCGAGAGTCCCCCGGCCTTTCTCCACGCGCAGAGAAACTGTTCCCAGACTTGCTTTTGACCGTTGATCAACGATGAATTTGGCCGACCTTCCAACCTTTAACTTTATCGAGCCATGAAACAATCTCTGTCCTGATCAAAGGCAGGGTACGGCTAACTCACAGACCGAACCCTGCAACAACCTCTGGGCTGATCTAAGTTAGGGTATGGCTAACTCACAGACCGAACCCTGAAACAACCTCTGGGCTGATCTAAGTTAGGGTATGGCTAACTCACAGATTGAACCCTGAAACAACCTCTGGGCTGATCTAAGTTAGGGTATGGCTAACTCACAGACCGAACCCTGCAACAACCTCTGGGCTGATCTAAGTTAGGGCATGGCTAACTCACAGATTGAACCCTGAAACAACTTCTGGGCTGATCTAAGTTAGAGCATAGCTAACTCACAGACCGAACCCTGAAACAACTTCTGGGCTGACATAGCTATTTCTCACAGATTGAATGGGAATTTTCATCTGCCCGACACTTATTTAAACTGAGCATGAATGAGAAACACTTAATATTACCAGGATGCTTACGCCGCATTCCGAATCAGACGTTTTTTGCGAGAACCTTTAAAAGATATTTTTTGCCGGATTTAAGCGTGAAAGATCAACAAACCTTCAATATTTATGAAGTAGATCCTTCGTCGCTGCAATGGTCTATCCTTCTCGAAGTATTACTGAGTTGTGTGGAGTTGAATTCTGTATTGTCCGAATTTTATTAGTGCTGATCACTGTTAAGGCCGGTTTAGACGGTACGATTTTCGTTTACAACTATCGTATACAACACGCTCGCGCCATCCTACAAGTCGAGTCGTAGCGTGTAAATCAAGCCTACAACTCGCCTACGACAGACGCGAGCGTGTTGTAAACGATAGTTGTAGGCGAAAATCGTACCGTCTAAACCGGCCTTTAAAACAATTCTTCGAAATCACTTATGAGATTATCGCAGTAAAAATATATCGTTTGTATGTGTAAACGGATAAAACTATCCTTTTCCACTGTCGTAAGTAAGTCTAACAAAAGGAATCAGTTTAAAAATAGGCCAATAGAAAGGGTTTAAAGGTACCCCCTTGATCACATGGTTTAGTCTACTCCCCTTAGTCACCACTGCTATGTCGCACAAGCTCAAATCTTATACCCCATTCACACCTAAACGCGTTTAGTTAAACTATGTTTTCATTAGGAAAAAAATTGAGAAACTAGAAACCTACAATATAATGAAACTTTCTAAAATATTGTCAGAGCAAGACAAAGGATAGCTTACATGCATTATTTCACCAAGATTGTGCAGTGTTTTAGATAGTTTTCCAAACCTGTTTAGTCAAACCACTTTAAAACATGTTTAAGCCTTGGTGTGAATGGGGTATTAGAATTTAAAACTCTGATTGCAGAAAATTATTTTAATTCGTTAATGTCTTGTAAAACCTAGGCCCAATTTTTATGCATTTGTAGAACTTTATAGACGAAGAATATTTTTCAAGGAGGTCTCTGCAATTTTCGCGAAACTTAATGATTCCACGACTGCTATTTTTAGCTGGTCGCTATTTCACACAGCTTATTAGTAGCGGCCGTATTTATTGGAACGATTCTAGATTATCAAACCTAAATACTCTAAATCTTTATATTTTATTGGTGATTTTTATGGTTAACCAATATTTTAAACCCGCTTAAGAAGTTGTCCCAGTTACAATGGATTATACGTGTTAATCTTTTTGCTATTCTTAGATGTAATAGCTTTTTTCTTTTGTTACTTTCAAAGGGGTTATTGTAATGAAATACAGAATTTACGGTAAACAGTCTAATTGTGCGTTGCATGTGCTCACAACTTTCTACAAAAAGATAAAGAGATACAATAGATCCACGTAAAAGTATACAATAGAACCACGTAAAAGTACTCCCTAATTAGCCCTAAATAATGCTATTCCAACAATAGAAAACAAAGCGTTTTGTACTATTTATTATACTATTTACATTAAGATTGCGGTTCACCGTTTATCGACTAGTTAATGGTAAGTCAATTTATGGATAACGTAAGAAGCACCATTTCCACTTCGACCTGGCTAGGTTAAAAGAAAAAATACATCAATCGCAAACTTGAGAAACCAGAGAAAACTCCTCGGATGAAGACAAAGTAATTCTGCTCAAAAGTACGTCCAGAAATCGAACGTGATAGAACTCGAGACCTTAGAGGTGAGAGACGAACTTCCTACCGCATATAGCCACTTGATTTATATAATTCAAAAATAACRATTTTAACCAGATTATATATGCTTGATGATATTTGATAGTTTGTAGTTTGTAAACTAGTAAGTTGTTTTTGAGTCTATTAGATAATATCAAGTGCTTAGAGGTGAGAGATGAACTTCCTACCGCATATAGCCACTTGATTTATATAATTCAAAAATAACAACTTTAACCAGATTATATATTCTTGATGATGTTTGATAGTTTGTAGTTTATAAACTAGTAAGTTGTTTTTGAGTCTATTAGATAATATCAAGTGCTTAGAGGTGAGAGATGAACTTCCTACCGCATATAACCACTTGATTTATATAATTCATAAATGACAACTTTAACCAGATTATATATGCTTGAAGATCCTTGATAGTTCGTAGTTCAGATAAACTAGTAAGTTGTTTTTGAGTCTATTAGATAATATCAAGTGTAACGAGAAACGTACTAAAAAAACTAATACTGGTTTTACTTAGAGTTCAGTCGTATTATAATGATGGCTGGCACAAGGTAGTCTGTTCAATCAATGTGTCTTTGCAGCTTTTTTACATACTACCCGGCGAAAAGAACCTAGGAAGGGTATATATTATGTATTCTGAGGGTGCAAACACATGACTCAAAAGCACTTGATATATAAATAACATTAAAACAGCCGCCATGTTGGTTGATCTAACAAGAGAAGCTAATGAGAAATGCTTTGTTATCGTCAACCAGCATGGCGGCTATGACTTAGAATGGATTTGCTTCTGTGCGGTATGAATAATAAAAAGGGAGTGACTAAATCGGAGGTGTAAGAAGACGATGAGGTAACAGCAGGGAGCCTCTTATACCACGACGAGGCTGTAACAAACCTTTGAGTTCAAGATTTATCTTATCGACAGGTGGGCAATTAATTTTTACGAGCTTAAATAGTCCCCAAAGAGCGGCTCTAAACTACTTTGATAAAGGTTCATTTTCGATTGAATCAATCACAACTTGTTTGATTGCTTCTTGGAAATGGCTCTGAGAAGAACCCTTAGGTTGCGATTAGCTCAGGTCTTCTTCATTTTAGGAAGTACTATTTACCGTCTCCGTGCGTCAGGAAATAAGGAAATTGGCTTATCATTAATCACACATCAAGACCAATAAACCATTAATTTAGTTCTCGTAATTTTCGCTGTTCTTCAAGTTTTACGGTTTTTCCATTGTCTGTGACGCTACTAAGAACGTTTGTATTAAAGACTGGAGAGAAAAATGAAACTCTCAACTTGAAAAATAAAATAAGAATGGAATTTATCGACAATGAAAATGAAATCGGGAAAAAAAMCCCACATACATGAGTTGCAAAGAGAACGAATAGAAGCTGTATCTTGAACGAGATCAGTATTCTGCAGCCTGTGTTTTTTTGAATGCTTTGAGATCAGGATTCATAGCAGAATTTTCACAGCCTTAAAGATGATTTAAATAATACAGAATCTTTATTTTTTTCATTTCATAAAAACTTAATATCGTAATGAAATTATATTTTCGAATAACGTTTCTAGCTTTTAAAAACGTTTGTAGATAGATTATCCGTCATATTATGGAGTAGAAAAAACCCAGAAGAAGAATCCGTTCAATTCATTTGAGGAAGCCCTACGACTTCACCCCCTCAGCTATTTCCTTCCCTTCATATAACAACCCCATTCACTTTGATCACCTATTTTCACCATTTCAGAGGTTATTCGCAGTTCAAATTGTCTATAAATGCCTAGGCAATCAATCGTTCCTCGAGTGTCTTGGATAGCTACTTGAAATTAGCCTAAGATTAATTTTGCTTTTGGCTAAAACATTATTTCTGACATCATACGGTGAGAAAAAGGCACAAGTCCATCTTTCCAAAGAGTAAAATATCAGAAAAAAAATCCTTATCTTGAACTACGAATGGGAAAATTAAGCTTCTACTTTTCATGACCTATGGATTTCTTCTGGTGTTGATATTGACAGCCAAAACAGTGGTCTGGATTTGTATTGAACGCCGTCTTTGAAGAGACAAAAGTTGATACCAAGTGATACTTGTCAACAACAAGGTAAGAAACTATTGACATGCTTTATATATTTATACTTGATATATATTCGTTCATTGTTGCTTCAGTGTTTTGTAAATTAATATTGCCCTGACTTGGATCAGCCCAGAGGTTGTTTCAGTGTTCAATCTGTGAGTTAGCTATGCCCTGACTTAGATCAGCCCAGAGGTTGTTTCAGGGTTCAATCTGTGAGTTAGCCATAACCTGACTTAGATCAGCCCAGAGGTTGTTTCAGGGTTCAATCTGTGAGTTAGCCATGCCCTGACTTAGATCAGCCCAGAGGTTGTTTCAGGATTCGGTCTGTGCGTTAGCCATGCCCTAACTTAAATCAGCCCAAAGGTTGTTTCAGGGTTTTATCTGTGAGTTAGCCGTGCCCTCACTTAGATCTGCCCAAAGGTTGTTTCAGGGTTTTATCTGTGAGTTAGGCGTGCCTTCACTTAGATCAGCTCAGAGATCGTTTCAGGGGTTCAATCTGTCAGATAACGGTGCCCTAACTTAGCGATGTTCATCCCAGATATTGTTTCGGGGTAAGATCTGTCAGTTAGGCGTGTCCTGACCTAGGTCTATGGTGGCCCATAAGGGCTGGACATGCTGCAAATAAGAAAAAAGTTGCTGCTAGGGATCGACCTGATCGTATTTTCAATAGTGACAAAGGTTGAGTTTATGATTAAGGAAGATTTTGTTTAAGGACAGAAAACATTGCAATGCCTTGGATATCGAGAGTAGCGTTTGATCGCAGCAGCTAAACAGCCTAGTATTTCTTCTACCTTGTCTTATTCGTTCGAAAAGTTTTCGTATCTATAATAGCATGAATTCAGAGAAAAGAAAGACAAACTTATTTTCGATCGTTTATGGGTATCATTGATATGTTCACAAGAGTAAACTAAGTTTAGCTGATAACTACTTAATATAAGTAAATGCAATTCTTGGACAAGAGTAAGTGTCCATAATAACAGGAACTAGTCCGTATTAAACAAGTTCATGTAAGAGTAGATTCAATTCACTGGCACAGGGATCCCACATAGACGGAGGCACGATGTGCGCATACTTAAAAAATTGGCGGGAAATGACATGCATGTTTGACGCGCGCGTGCGTATCGATAAAGCTAAAAACTATCGAAGAAAAAAAAATTCTTAAAAGAAAATTTCCTTTGCCTAAGAAATTTTAGCATGGTGAAAGCGATTTGAGTTTTGCTTGCTAAAGGTATACAATGCGGCTAAGCAGCTTGGGAACCTGCACGCCCTTAAGCCTCGACAACCAGTCACAGCGGTCTTATTCCTACCTCCTGGGCATGCGCAATATAGTAAAGRCACGTGTTTTTACTGGAAAAGTCCAATTTACCCAGAATGCAATAAGATCATGCTACAGGACTTTAATTCATGGGTGTGGCCTGAGATATAAAGACGTCTTATGATTTTTAAAAAATACTATAATCTATGGATATCTTCTTTTGAACAAAATTTGTTTTCTTTGAAAAAGGTTTGGACTTTTTTCGCTGAACGCTATACTCTCAATGATCTTCACTACGCATGCGCTATATCACGGGATCTTGAATATGCAAATGAGGAGGTAGAATACTTCAGATATATGTGTATCTTTCAATATTTTACAGGAAAAGATCGACTTCTTTTTAAGAGACAAAGTTTCCCTTGAATAAACAAAATATTTGCTTTCATCTTTAGTTGATTTTTCTCATGCTTTCAAGTTGTTTTACGAAATGATTGTTCCTGTGAAAAAAGCGACACAGTCCGGATCATCCTTCCGACATTGTTACTTGTCACATCTGTGTTTGTTCTCAAGAAAGTTTCCATTCACCTTCGAATTCCCGGCCGGTAATTAATTACTTTTAAAAACATAGCTGAAGTAATAGACAATTCCCTACATCCTGAGCTAATCGAGAGATTTGCCAATCTACGTGCGAGAGATCAGACTTCCCCCTAACATGAAATAAACTATTGATGAAAAGCACTCCCAAAGTCAAAGTAATCGTGAATAAGCACACTAAACATACGAGGAGTGTGACACTATAACTGGACAACACTGAACTGAATAGCCAATTGTGATAGGTGTAGTATGGTACTTATTGACTTTGTGTTTTATGCATTTTAGATTTGAGGTATTTCAGTTATACTCAGAATATGAAGGTCAGTTAATTCGCAGAGTTTATTCGACGAATCAGTATGTGCTGAACTTCAATTTTCTTTTGAATTTGTGTTTTAAGAGGTTTTTGAACCTGTTTTTGACATTGAATATATATTCTCATGCTTACTTGAAAAATAAATAAAAGTAACGAATTATTTGAGTATTGTTTAGTCTTCTTCAATAAAGTCTTTTTTTTAGGACGAAAGCCGAAAATAATATTGAACTAAGTCATACCGACATTTTACATTTTCGACGTGTAAACAAAATCAATTACTAGCTTTTTGAAGGCAATTTGCTAAACGTTTTTCCCTCAGGAACAAACATTTATAGCTTTGGAAACTAGTTCTTATGAAATTCCAAAGATTATTCGATTTACGAGAACACAGAATTTAGTTTTCACTGCTTTAACGCTGTTATCGGTGAAGAAAAAGATAAAATAAATTGTGCTTTTTCTTCAAGTCATTGTGAATTCTAACGTCTTATTTAAATATGGCTTTATTTCTTTCAGAAATTTTCATTGACATTTCATTTATTTATTTTATATTTTCAAGAGAGATTTCAGTTCTAAGGAATTAACGTGTTTTAAGACTCTATCAAGACAGCCCAGCGTTAAAATATGAGTCAGTTAAAGTATGTTATTTTAAAAAATTATGAAAAATATCGGAAAATTTCAAGTCTACAAGTGAATCACTTTCTCAATAATCAAAATATAATTTTTGAGTTAAATTGAAGTAACTCTATGCCCATAGATTTTTGAAAACATTGTTTGGCAGAAGCCTTTCAAGAGTTCTCTTACTAGACGCAAAGTCTACTACAAGCATTAAAATCTACCATTTCCTTGTCAAAAATACCTTTTCTTATACCGACAGATATGGTTTATTTTATAATACCTCCACAAAGTGCCGATAACTTAGATTTTTCTCTCTGAGCCAATAAGAGGACCTGTTGACAATACGAACGAACTTGATCTTATTATATGTTTTTCCCCCATCAACCTATAAAACCTACCCGTTCTATAGTTTTATGACAGTTATTTGCGACGAGGTCTTTTTCGTACTTAAACTAGTCTAAACTGACGCCCGGTTTTCGGCTCATCTTGATGGATTTTGCTACACCTGGCTTAGAAAACAGCTAGCCTGAAAATTGTCCTTTTTTTCCTCTGTAATTTGTTCCGGATCCTGGCTGCCCGCAGGTGTTTTCGTCATCGGCTTCTAGTACTAATTCACGGAATTAATTCAAGCTGTCGACGCTGAGATGAGAGAAATCAGAGAACAAGCAAAACAACGACGATTCAAGGCTGTAGTGAAGCAGAACACCTGGTACACGTTCCACCTGAAATGATTATATTTTATTACCGTAAAAAAATAAAGGTTTCCAGAACTTTTTGCTCACTTTAATCTCATAGAAATAAAATCTTTTTGACTTTAAAACTTATTCATACTTTTTTGAAATTTCGAACGAGCTTAGGCGAGGGAAATTCAGCTTTATGAAAATGCTTGAAATTCCATCTAGAAGCACGATGTTATTTATCTAGAGAACAGTTTTCAAACATTTGAGTGAGTATTCATGTTTAAAATAAAAGTACCCTTGCAAGAGGGTACTTTAAAACTACTTAAAGCTTGGTCGTCGTATGGAGGCATTTTTCCAAAGAACAAATTCTTTTACTTCAAAAATGACAGGCGTGAGAATGAAAATCTTTGAAAAGTTTTCACAAGCTTTGTTTGGACGTTTTAAGACTAGCTTTTTAAAACTGTAAAAGCGTGCAATCCAACTTTGTATATTATGATATATGACTTTTGACAAGAGAAGTCTTAGAGTTGCCCGGATTTAATAGACCCTTTCTGAGCACTTTTGATTAGTCTATTTACTAGGATTAAAATGCATTTTTGGGGTCCTTTTAGTGCACGACATTTCGCAGAACACTTTGTTGGCTTTTCTCCGAAATAGACGTTTTAAAAACCTAAAGATCCCAACCTATCTGACAAAGTTTAAAATGTCGTCTGCAGGAAAGAAAAAAAAAAATCACTTATTAAAGTTAAGCCGGTATGTTTTTATTATATTGTTATGCGTTTTTTTAACCTTTCTTTCACTTCTCCAGAGCTTGGGTTTGCGGTGGGCGTTTTTTCTCCATCCAGATTTCATTCAATGCTGAGTCTTTCGATTTTTTCTCATAACGATTAAGTTTTGTTCGTTTTAAAAAATAAAGGAAATCCAGGGTGGTGCAGCGGTGGTGCACTCACCGTAATCTCTAGGGTCTTGGAATCGAGTTCTCTTGATTCGAGGGTTTTTCTCCTAGTTCAGTGATAGCATGAGTTGAGGTTCGAGATTAGATTGATGTTTTAAGTGCAAGTCGTTGCGATATAGAAAAAGATCGGTCWGTATACAATGCTTTGTTATCATAAAATATCGAAAACAAGTAGTTTTTCTGTGGTGAAATGACAAGATATGACACCATAGAAACTTGTATTAGTAAAAGCAAAAAAATGTTCTAGAAACTTGGAATACTGTTCATATAATCTTTTCATGTATATCTTATCGTAAAAATAGTGAATTGCATTTTGAACAGCGAGTAAACTGAACAGTTAAACTCAAATTCAAAGGTCAAAGAATTCGAAAGCGTGTATGAAATTGATCTGTTAAAAACATTAATAAAAAATATGGAATCTTTATTGAATTACGTACGGTTAAATAGGACAAAAAAATGAGCCGATGACTTCAAAGGACCAATTTCAAAGTCCTGCGGACGTTGAATTGGAATCAAGCTGTAGAGGGCTGTACCGATAAAGCTACAAAAGCAGAAGCTTATCTAGTTTAACCTTATCAAGTTGTAAAAACAGACCAGGGGGTAAGTTGTTAAAAACTATAAAAACCTACAGACAGAAGGTAATATATTGGTCGAACGCAAAAGGTTACGCGTAACGCTTGATCTTAACTTAAAAGTGCGCAAAACAAGACAAAAAGTAGATCGTAATTTTAGATGATACTTTAGTTTTCCGAGGCGCGACTTATGCACACATTTCTGATTAAGTCATGGATAAAGATTTAAGGTTTTGCAGGACTTTATGATTGTATTTAAAATTTTTTTTTTGAAAAGGTGGACATATCTAGATCCGCAAACCGCATTTATAAAGATATATAATGGCCCGACAGCTCGAGGACATTAAGCTATAAATACACTAAAAAAACATTTGTAATTCCTTTGAAAACCATTTGAGAGGTTTATTGACGAGACTGAAATCTAGGCCCCAATGCACCGTACTAGCCATAATTTTTCTTAATCATTTCATGTGAGACTGTTGAATACCTTGTAGTAAACTATAGCTCGCGGCTATAGAACTTAGAAACGTCGTATTGTGAATGAAGGCTAAGCCAGCCATTTTTGCAAAAATGCCAAGACATATCTTCTTGTTTGGAAGTGGAATATTCATGTAGTTTTGGCAGGAAAATTGACAATGCGCTATTCACTATGCTGAAATGTCGTTATTGATAATATTATAGTAATATTTGTAATCATCGCTCTCTCTTTCCGTCCGTGTCCGTTGGCTCCACCATTCATAATTTACACTAAAACACAAACCTCAACTCAATTGTTGTTTTTTTACGGACGGAGAAAAACCCTCTTGGCAAGGAAGAGAACAACACATCGAACAAACTCGAAACACACATGCAGTCGAGGATCGAATCATGAACACCCGGTTTGAACTACACAGCGGAAAGAGAAGCTAGATCGCATGCGTCCACTCATCTTCAGCAATTGCTGATTTTCACAGCCGCCGTCTTGCTTGAACTTTACGAAAGATTTGTCATTAGCAATCTTTTGCTAAACGAACCATCATGTCGGCCATGTCTTTTGTTACATAATTCCGCTTTGGGAATTATTAAAAGCCAACAATACAGCCATTTTAAAAATAGGCGCATCAATCCAATAAAGCCATCAGCAGATAAAAGAATRCTTGCCTTAGACAAGCACACAAAGTTGAATAAAGCTCAAATATATATTAAGTGGCCAACCGGGGAATATTTTTCAATGGTCGCTACTGAAACAGAGGCTGGCCTTTAAATAGAGGTATTTATAAGTGCACTGACTCAATTCTTTTTTGGACTCTGAGTCCCTTACGACTGGTCGCTCACCAGTATTTCAGATAAAATATATCATAAATGAATTAATAGATATTTTAGTTTTACTTTAAGATTGTTTAAAGGTTTGTGAAAAAGTTTGCGCATGCGCGCAAAACCATGTTAAAACCTTACGAGCGGGAAAATGTACTATCAAATACCGGCGTAAATTTCCCAAGCTTAATGAGAGTGAGAATAAATCTCTTTGTAGATATTTTCATTTTTGCCTGCGATCCCAAATCGCTGGATTTCTTTTCAAGTCTTCCTCGGTTAATGAATAAATAAATAGGATTTAATAGTGGCATTTCTATAGAGTTGCTTTTCATCCACTGAATTAAAATTGGAACTTAGAAGTTGATTTTTGCGGAGAGCCGGACAACCTGGAGAAAAACCCCCGAAGCACAGGAAGCACCGTACCAGGGAAGCACGGGTGCACCAATGCGACCCGGGTTCGAGTCCCGCTGAGCTCGGTGTCGTATGTGAGTAGAGTTGTTTGTTGGTTCTCTCCTGTGCTTCGAGGGTCTTCCGGGTTCTCCGGCTTTCCTCCCTCCGCAAAAATCAACTCCTAACTTCCAATTGGAATGAATAGCTGTGGATGAATAGCTACTCTGTAGAAATGCCACTGTTAAATCCCATTCATTCAAGCACAGGAGAGAAGTCCTGGAATCGAACCCAGGTCGCTTTGACGAGAGACGAAGCCTCTGACTGCGACGCCACCCTTGCTAAACTGGAGTCAATTTATAAAGTCAATAATATCAACGGGTCAAAGCTACGCGGAAACTTGACCAACGGATAGCATTAAGGGCTGATCTAATTTCTTAATATCATAGTCTAATAAACACGGTGGATGAAAGAATAAAAGAATGAATGAAACGCGGTCTGGCGTACCCCAATTATTGATTTACCAATGAAGGATGGCTTGTGCATCAAATAACTAATCATTAGTACTGTTTGTTATAATTTCGTAGGGAAAACTCGTCCTTGTTAAAGAAGGGGACAAAAGAGAGCACACCTGTTGAAATATTTCACCAAGAGGATCGATAGCGCTACAGCCAATCCATGACAGCCAGCACATACGGGGTACCGCGTCATTTTGATGACTTCTTTTTTCGTTCTAATCACTGGCCTTCTGATGATTCCTGTCTTGTGAAGAAGTCAATGGAAAAGGAAAACGAGGTACTTTTTATTATTAATATTATTAAAATAATAATCAATTTTGCGTTTTTGTTTCCTTGAATGCCATTAAAAGGAATATGAACATGATCTATCTTCTTCTGATTTTCTAATCTATTTGATTCTGTTCCAATTCTCTTAGTTTCTTTTCTGTCTTTTCTTTCCTTTCTTTCCCGGCTTTCCCTTTCTCGGTGTCTTTTTTCTGTTCTTTTTCCCTTTTTCTAGTATTTTTCTTCCATGCTTTTTTCTTTCCTTTCTCTTCAAATAAGGAGGCTAAAACACATTTTATTGTTCAACTCCATTACATGCGTGAGTTAGCCATGCTCAGCTGAGATGTCGTTTCAGTATTCAGTCTACAAAAATAAAATAAAATGTTTGGGTTTGTTTATGCATGAGATAGTATAACAACTTATTAAAATCTCTGCATCAAAAGTAGCATAGAAAAACGATATGTCAAAGCCCAAGTTAGGCCAAAAATTACCAACGACCGTGTCATAGTTTTCTTCAAAGGCATAAACCTTTGTAGTCTTTCACGCTTGCCGCGTTTTGGAAGGTGATCTCTTTTTTCGTGTGAACGAATTGAACAAAGGATAACAAGGCGACCTAGTTATGATCTAATTACAATCGGCGCTGTTAAAGATCTGCAGATGATTGGAGCGGTGTTTCAAACGGTTTAGGAGAAGAGCAGAAAGAATAAAAACAATTTATTGTCACTTTGTTGGTTCGGTTTCAAAAGATATTTGCGTTAATTTGCTTTGCTCACTCCGTGGATATATCTACCGTTTGCCGCGCCGTATGGATTTCTGCTGTAAACGTTGATATCAAACACCCGAGTTCTTGCTGAGTGTGCACACAAGTGTACGCTAAGCCGGCCTACCTCCTTACGAGCAAACAGGAATGGGAATGAAGGTATAGAGGATAGTTTTAAAATTTGTTTATTGGGATATGACTTAATACCAAAATACATCACGCTATTTATATCTATTAACATATTAATAGTATTTATACATTGATAGTGTTATAAATATTTATGAATTTTATTGTTAAATAAGAGTTATATCACTGTTGAATGTTTTGGGAAAGATGTACAAAACAATGAATGAATGAATGAAGGAACGAACGAACGAACGAACGAGCAACGAACAAACGAACGAATGAATAAATGAATGAATAAATTAGTGAGTGGGTGAATGATGAATGGGTGAATGAATAAACAAATGACAAAATAAACAAATTAGTTTTTGATGGGTAAGTGAACCAAAGAATCTTTAACAAGTTTTTCGTTAATTCTAGGTCATGTTTTATATTGTTTGTGTAATTTTATCAGCTGCAAGAAAAAGCATATTTTTAAATATAAACCAGTTACCTATGAACCAAATCCATAGATGAATCTATAAATATATATCAGATCGATAAAATACTGATGTCGGGTTGATGTCATCAGCACCTCTCAGCCAATCAAAACTTTCCTTAACGTCACATTATGCAGCTTTGTTTTTGAACATCGAGTTTATAGAAACATCTTAGGAGTAATTTATAACGTGGACAGGTTAGCGATGCTAATGACTGCTAATAATCGACTTTATTTTTTTAATGACGGTAAATTACTTTATCAGCTCTTTCTCGTAGACATTTCAAAGTGTTGTTTTCGTCCAATGTTCAGTCAGTTTGAAAAGTTCAGGAAATCAGTTTCCGAAGAGAATTTGAATGAGTTAAAAAATTGAAAATGATAAATAAAAAGTGTAGTGATAGGAGCTAGTGAACTATGAGATTTTATACCGAATGCGACTGTCTTAAGAAACTATTACTATTACCTAAGATGTTTAGTAACGGTTTGTTCATTTGATTCTTAAAACTCGCAAGAGTCCGTCGATAACACTTATCATTGATAATACGATAAGCATGATGAAAAAGCATTTTGTAACACCTTATCGAACCTTTGAAGATACTTTTCTATTGAACCAGCCAAACATTTGAGACAGATGTGTCGTTAGCGATACTTTGTTAAGTTGCTAATGATGACACTTCAAGTGGCCCTTGTACACAGGACTTCATAATGTATCTTTAACGACTTTCAAATCGCTGTCAGTAGAATATGAAGGCTTTGCAAAGCAACTACGATGCACATAATCAGATACGACAAGCATCAAAATCCACGGAACAAGACTAGTTGATTGACAAGGTGAAAGACAATGTCCAGTCAAATACATACATACTGGATTTATCATAATAATGATGATAATATATACATTTATAATAAGCTTATTCAAAAAAAAAWAAATAAATAAAAAAGAAAATGCTCTAAGCGCAAAAATAACGAGATTGTAGAGAGAAAAAGGATACATAGTTACAAGTTAAACGCAGATTTAAATAAATAAGTATATATATAAGATAAGTTCATTACGCATAGCAGGCGGAAGAGAGTTCCACAGTTCAGGGGCACACACAGACAACGCAGGTTGACCATAAGATTTTAGACGATAGTTTTCACGATTTTTGTTGATGAGAGTGTGGATTTAGACGTAATGGGTCCGTCCTCTACTTGACAAGACTTCAGTATAATTCTTAGCAAAACCGACAAAGGGCGAGTGATTAATGATAATTACCCGGGAAAGTCTGAGAAGTAGTACTAAAAAAACTTCGTCGACTGATGGGTGAGAACGCAGACAGACAGAGGACATTAGTCTAGATGTGATGGGCTCACCAACTGACAGAAAAACCGATTGGCTATGAAAACAATGTCACAGAAAATAAAAATGGAACAAAATACTTATGAAAAGAAATAAAAGGAAACTAGTTTGAGATTTTCTGGCAGCAAGATGGAGAGTTTGGGCAATAAGAAAAAAGGAAAAACCCGTTGAACATTGTGAACGAAAATAGAGAAACGTTGTAGGTAAAATATCCGCCCATCACATTTTTATCATTCGCCAACGAAGACCAACCCTGAGGTCAGAATATAATAGAATACAAGGATTGAATGTTCATAAGCTCGAGTTACGCACAGGATTGCAAGAGGTCAGTCAGTATCGAGGAAGACGCTAATAAATCATACGAAGGCGAGGCTAAACTCGACAACACATTCTTATATAAAGTATGCAGTTGTCGATCTATACATATCTTGACAAACATGCCAAATTGTCAAGGATTTCTAGAAAGACAGACCAGTATTTTATGGATTTGTGTCGATCGTATTGATATCGATTCTGTTCTCCCAATGATTGAGTAAAAGTATTTCTTAATCTAGTATTGATTTAAAAATTGTTGTAACTGTATAGAGAGTTGAAGATATAAATATATATATGTGTGAATTCACTAAATAAAAGACCAATTTTCTGGTCTAAAATTGCGATAGATATTTTAATGTTAGTAAACCTAAATTGAAAAATAAAAATTTATATATATTGATATATGATTAGGGGTTTTGGAAGGCAAAACAATAGGCAAGTAAAAGATTTTTTGTTTCAATTTTGTACAGTTGTAAATCAAAGGCCATCCGTCACCACCTATATTCACGCTCTGTCACTTTTAACCATATTTATAACTTCATATGCCGATACAGTCTAAGAGGAAGATGCTCTGGCCTGACATGTTCAAAAATAACAAAAATATTGCACAACCCGACGAATATTCTTAAATATAACTTGAAGTCGTTCATTGGAAGATATTCTACTTCATAGTAAATAGTTACGCATTGTTGCCAGGCAATTCGGATAATTCTAGGCAAATATTTTTAATAATTTTAATATTTAAGAAAAAGGGTGTATGAACGCTCGTGGGCGTGGCTTGTATTCTTGTACCCTTTAAATATAGAATATATCCTAGATTGCTAGACTTTCTGATAATTTAATCTAAATTTAGCTATATGAAGTTTTGTCTAAAAAGAAGAATAATTTTGGGAGAAAAGTGTGCAGGTGGGAAAACGTCTTAATCTAGATCAGAGGGAATAAAACTCGCGTCGCATGTGATAGTCGGTGAAATTCGAGCGCGCTATCTACCAAAAAAAACAAAAATTCAGTGCTCCTCTCAGGTTTCGTGGCCCGAAGCAAAATGTGTGACAAAAACAAACACATTAGAAATAAAATTATCAGGAGGCTTGTGGAAAATTACTACTTTAGGAGAGGCGCGCAAGAGCATCTTTAGAAACGCATCCCAGACCAAATAAACTCGAGCAGATCTCACAGTTACCAAACGAAGCATCAACACTCTCTTCAAGCATCACTTTCTACTGTTCACTTCTTTTCTTCGCAGTTACATTATCTTGAGTTTAAAAAAAATTCTTTTCTTATCTCTTTATGGAATGTCAGTATTTAAGATTAATTCCCTTTTTGTTGTATTTTCTGTTATGAACTCTTGTGCGAACCCCAAACACTCTATTATTCTCTTAATGTGTCATATTTTAATCTAGTCTTTTTAGACTCGAAGGGTTGAACGAGCCGATTGTAGGAGATCGGAAATGACCTCCAACAAGCATCAATCAGAAAACATCAAAAAAGAATTCATGGATCGTCTAATATACGACTTATTGCCTCGCCTTTTGTTCTGCCTGCTTTGTGCTATAATCGATTTTACCCTCGATCAATACTCCCGGGAATATTATCATCGCCACTCCACGACAGAGATTATTTCAGTATTTATTAATAGCTTATTTTTTTAATATATAAAAAAAATCGAGTATTCAATAAATTTTCAAAGATCACGCGTGCAGTATTTTACATCGTAGCTCTCTTATTTTCTTTTGTATTGTCGAACACTCCTCAAGCTGACCTTTTCACAGTATGACACAAGTCAATTAGTTACTTCTCTTCTTTTTAATAAAAAAACACAATCAAAAAAGACATTCGTGATAAAAATTTGAATCGTACAAATATTCAGTGTACCTTGAATTGCCAAAACTTATAATTTTCCAAATTTCCTAAATCATTCTCACTAATAGTTCCATCTTTCAAGGCAAAACTCTTCRCAATTTTTTCTCTTTTAAAACAACTACAACATTCAAAGCAATATATTAAGAAAGGATTTACGATCGCAAAATCAAAATATGGCCACATGCAGCTGACCATTGATACAGAATAATAACATAAATAATCTGATTTGAGCGAGAATTCACTTGAATAAAATGTTTGTTTTTATGGAGTGTGTGTTTTCCTTCACTTTTGATATCACGCAGTCAGAGAATCGCTCGCTAATATAAACTAATAGATAACTGTCCTTTTTTTCGCTCTTCTGGAGAATAAATGGTGACGATTATTCAGTCTCATAGTCAAAAATAAATTAATAGCATCGCAAGTAATAAAGGTTTGTTTTCACTATCCAAGTGGCGTCGGTTGAGATTGAACCTCTAGTGCGATCATGGTATATTGGTAGAAAGACAAAAAACAAAACAAAACAAACAAAAAACAAAAAAAAAAAGAAAGAAATCCGTTCTGAACAACATCAAGTGATGCCACAAATATTCACATATTATTTTGATGAGATTTGAGCAAACGTGATAGAGGGATGCCTTTTCAAGTCAAGCAGCACTTGAATCCGAATCTGGCCAAGTCACACAGTTAGTTCATTCAATCTATTGACCCACTTTGATCTTCATTTGGAGTTAGTGAATGTGTACTTCAAGTTCATAGATTTGACCTGACATGAATCAAACGATGGGGCTGCACAACTCTGTTGTCGTTGTTTTTCTTCATACGAGCTCAAGAACAATAAAAAAAGGAATTAAAGATTCCTAAAAAGGTTTTTACGACATAAACGATTTTGGAATAAAAAAACACCGGTAAACGATCAATGGTGAAAGACAAATGGTGGTATTTTGTAATGATTATTGAGTCGCTACTCAACAGACACTAAAAACTCCGCATGAATAGTTTTGGCTGATTCTTTTTTTGGTCAAAATCAATACAGACCCCTCCACGCACCAGATCATTCCTTTCTTTTTCTCATCGTAHATCAACCGCCGAAGCACGACATACAATATTCGACCATGTGCTAGCATCTCTCGGTAAAATTTTAACGAGAGAGTTAAGTTTAGTTTTTTCTCTCCAATTATCATACAAAAACAGACATGTGCACAGACTATAGTGGGCCCCGTTCCTAAGATATTTGGAGAAGTTTGTAGGGCCGTTAAACCCTGAGCCCTTAGCGTGTGTGGAGGGCCTCATCACAATGATTTATGAGTTCTCTGGCTATTGTTTTATGGACGAGTATTGCTAGATAATGTTGTCAACGCTAGGAGTACTACAAGAACGGAATAAAGTGTTGTTCACTTTGTAATGAAGAGTTAGGTTTTCTGATACTGTGGCCATCGAATTTTCACACCTTTAATATCCCGCAAAGCACAAAACGGATACATCACGGTAAAAAAAACCGTTTTTCTCGTCTATTTGGTTAGAGGTCATTGTACGGAATTCTGGTGACAGCTTAGGAGACATCGACATCGCGACATCGCGACAGCCCGAAAATGTCTTTGGATGACGGGAAAACACAATCAAAAAGACAAGTTTCGGTGAGTCTAATTTTTCACACACTGCTCGTGTGTTAGGGGACCAATGTTTGATTATGATAAGAAGCTAAAGTGTTAGATGTCGAGATGAATAAAAGTTATGTCACCCRATCTGATCGACAGATCTGACAAAAATTCTACACCTTTTGTAGTGAATATTTCGCTTCAATACACCTTAATCTAACTCTTTCAACCGGTAAAAAACACATCAAAATTAACATGCAAAGACACTAAAGTTATCACATCTCTGTTAACTCTTTTAGCGATATCCTACTAAAGGTTTCCTGATATCCAATTACGTCTCGATTCGTCTTCAAATCAGTTTAAATTCATTTTGGCAAGTTTTAGTTCTCCAAAGCGTTTCGTGCGTGCATTCTGACAGCTCCACGAACTACATCACGTGACCTAAGTCGACCGATTTGTGATGCACGGACAAAAGATGCATAAAGCAAAGGGCGGAGCCTCTCACRAAAAAGTTTCAAGAACAAAATAAAAGGCGACTAAACTAGTTCCCGTCAAGTTTTTGATTGATCGGGAAGCACGACTACTTAACAGTCGATGAAATGTGACAAAGATGACGCTCTTGCACACGGGTTTTCTTATATTTTGAGGCGTCTTTCTATTAGCATTTCGACTAGACAGCTTTATTTTCTTGCCTAACACAAAGACATTAGAAATTACATTCCAAGATCAGATAATCCCAGGGACTTTTAGCAATCTAAATATTGATTGTGTTCTTAGATGTTTGTGCTTCTTGTAATGGTTGTGCTGCTAAGATCATTTAGATTTTTAGCCCACCACATTTTTGGGTCTTTGGGGGAAACTTCGCGGGACCAACGTACGCTAACTACAACCGCATGGTCCATGATTTCAAACATTATTGTTATTATTGAAAATAATAAATGATCTTATTTCGTTTCCTCAGTCCATAGACTAAAATCTTGTCTGTATGAAAAGCAATTAAGATATGAACCAACGTCAGTGTTGTTTTTTTTTTCTGTGTTAGTTTGTAGAATAACAGTAAGCTTTTCATAAACTGCGGAAATCGCAAAAGTTTATTTTACCCCAGAACTGAAATTCGCTTCCTATCTTTCAAGTAAAAACAGCAAAAAATATTTGTTATTGTTCCTCAAATGCCGCAAATCTGTCATTTTTATTGCATTGAAGTGGATACGTTGTAAGGTGACCAGACATAGAGTTCTTAGAGGCTAAAAGGTTAATATGTGGTTTCTTTTCAAAAATGATTGGTTACTTAAGCCCGACTGCTCTGTGCGGTTCTGAGGTGTAACGTCCAAGAAAATAACATGAACCGCGAAACAAAGGGGAACCTTTCCCGCCCTTTGCTAATTCTATGGAGTGAATTTCACTTTAATTTGCTCCGTGTTTCGGTGGTGCCAGGGTGACGGAGCTTGTACATGGATATGGCTCTGAACCCTTGGTTCTATCCTAAACACAACAACAAAATCCGAATTGTTTTCCAAAAAAACTGATGTGTTTCCTTTTTCTCCATTTCGTTGGTGCCGATGTGACGAAGTCTTGCGGCAAAGCTTCGTGCTTCGCATGAAAACAGACATTGATAACTTTCTTGTACGTGTCTCTCTAGGAAAAACACGACACATAACGATCCACAATATTGAAAACCCACGAGATAGTTGGAACTTTTATTTTGTAGTACCAAGCAGTGATAAAATTTTCCAAATATCTTAGCTACTTTATTATTTTGTCCTTTTTTCGCTTGGTACACACAGTGCAAGCTATTCCCTTCCTTCCTGCGTTGTTTCTGGCGCAAACAGAATGTATTTTCGATTTTTCTTCTTGAACCAATTAACTCGAAACAACCAAAAAAGACATTCCTTCCTTGCTTAGAAACATACAGTATTACGTTCGCTGTTATCAAGTCAATTAAACGAGTAACAGGGCATCGTGAGAGCTAACACATGCTGCAAATGACCTAGCATTGTCGGACCAGTGTGTAAGTGTGTAGTTCACGAGCAATGTAACCTTGGGCTGTCATGCTACTAGGACTATACAGCCCTGGACTTCTGCTTCACTGGCTGGATCGTAGTTCTTATGATGTAGAGATTTTACAGTCCGATCCAATTTAAAGAATTCCTTTATAGCAAGACAATATATTTTTATTTTAGCACGCCAAGTTCATGCCAAACATGAAGAAATGATTCACAAAAATTCGAAAGACTAAAATACCATGAGATGCGAGGAAAAGAGGCGTATTGAAACAGGGTTATTAAACAAAAATCCTTGCCAAAAACTTTAATGTTTTTTCAGGTTTATATCTGTAGTACTAGCAATCTTTTTTGAGCCAAAAAATAAATGGCATAAAAATGACAGTGAAGTTAAAAACAAAAACAAAAAGATACCAGAATTTTCTTTACAAGAAAACGAAACTCAATACCAAATGAAATCTAAAAAAGAAAAGACACCAAGTCGAGTACCTGTTTGAGAGAATTCGAAGGAAATTATAAATTAGGTTATTAAAAATTACTACACTTTGTTCATTCCATTGATCCAAAATCTCATTAATCATAGCAAATGTTAGGCTTCGACTTCTTAATTAACTTTACCAGCAATGGCCAAACAGGTCAAAATGAACCCTAGATTGAGATGTTCGCATCCATTTTTCTGTTCCATCTTTTCATTGTTTTAGTAAACATGGGTAGACGACTATTTATAATACCAACTTTTGTACAAAAAAAGTTTACATTATTAGCTGAGAAGGTTGGCAAAATATACAAATATATCYGAGTTACAATGTTGAGAAAAAAGGAACCACCCTTCATAAAGGATACTTTTATTTCTTTAAATATTATGAATACAACACCATGAATGGATATTGTTACTTATTCATTGATTTTAAACAAAGATTGAATACGGGAAAGACAAGTAATTGGAAAAAATACCTGCAAGAAAGATTCAATTGTAGAATTTTGAAATAGATTCTCAAAATATGTCGAAAAAACACTTGCATAAAAAATGTACTTGGAAGAAATAGTAAACGTTGTGTCTAACATGGATAGAGAAATAACTTCAATGCTAAACATCTACTTGCAGGTATGCTTAAAAATTATCTCGAACCCCGAGGATATTAAAAATTCCTTCAAGGAAAATTGTCTCGTAGCTGATCTTAAAAATAGATTTGTTCAGCAAAGCTACAAGAGAAAGGGTTCTTTGATGGCATCATAATCGGCTGATTTTAAGAAATCTTACTCAACAATGTTACAATCTTACTTAACATTTTTGTTAGCTTTATAGTCTTTCTTGTATCTATAAATGACTGGATTTATAAATTATATGTCAGCTATAATGAAGAGAGAGTTTGTGGTGAAGAAAATGAACGAACTCTTGTTTTGGAAGCAGTTTTTCACAAAGGCGTATTGTTTAAAAATAGACATCAATAAATTCTGCAGCCCATATGAATCTATACTGCTTATTTCTAGATGGTCGGTGTTTTTGTGAAAACTAAATTAAACCAAAGGTGCACCAAAGGTTCAGTATCTTGAGCCACATTTTTCATTGCTGACAAAAAAACTCGAACGTAGTAAGATCATGTTGCGCTTTTTCCCCAAACGAGGAGAACACGGCTTTGTTGAGTTCCCTCGAACCGAAGAGGGATGACCAAAAAAGAAAAAAGGATAACCATTGAACGAAATTTTTTCGATGGAAAYACAAAAAGTATATTAGAGAAATATTTGAGAAGAAAGAAATAATCTGTTGAATTCCTGAAAATTAAAAGGAGAATGAAACCATGAAAATAGCAAAGTCAATGAATCGGTACGATTCATTTGACTGCATGAAACTATAAATTCTTTATCGCTATTTAATAAAGGATTTCGTTTCATTTTAGAAAGAGAAAACATCCAATATACAGGAATGGGAATTGAAAAAAATTAGGTTGTTTTTTGTGAGAGTAATCTCTTTTATCCCATTTGTGGAAACATTAACACAGCAAGGCATTCATTTAAGCATCATTAGCAGTATCCCATTCTAAGGTATTAACAATACCTAACGAGACTATCGGCGATTCTACGTTTCGTTTAACTTTATTAGGATATAAATTTGCGAAGGGAAAAGATTAAAATAAAAGGAAATCCATAATTTTTACTTAATCTAACTAACACTGAAACTAAATGTACTTTCTGCGAAAGGAAATATATTATTGACCAATTTTAATGTAGAAGAATTAAAGGTATTTTTCGGGGAGATCTTCTTTTGGAATGATTATTGTTGTTGTATAAAGTTGTTGYTTTTTTTCTTTTTTCTTTCTTTCTTTTTCTTCATGCATATACGAGTTATGCTATTCTCGTTTGAGCGAAGCTCCAATTCATTCGTAGATTTGCAGCCAAAGTTTCTAAACACGATGGTGGCTTCTTAAATGCTATAAAAGTTGGCAACTCAAAAACGTAAAGCTACAAGGCCGAAGAAAAACGATACATACGTCGCATTGAATGTGGATTTTATGAAGCTTTGTTACATGGAACCGTTTACGAACAGGAAAATCTAATTTACAATACAGTGACAAAACAGAGACAGAAAATAATCGAATTGAGTACAGCTTAGACAAGAATTTGGCAGAGACGAATAAAATGGTAGTCAATTTGATATGAGAAATGATGATAGTTTCATACCCGGCAGAGTGGTGTATAAAAAGTACACAACTTGGTTATTCGGCTTTTCATATGCTGATTGGCAAAGGCAACAAAAAAGTCATTTTACTTGAAAAAGTAATAAAGAAAGTCGAGTCTGTCTTTTTAGTTTTCGAATATTGTCATGTTTTTAAGGGGTTTTTTAATGTAGGTACTAGTCGATGCAAACAGTAGGGGCACTCGTCAGATATTAATATTCTATTTGAAGAAGAAAAAAATGATTACAAATGATCCTTCTTGTCACTAAAACATGACAGACCTGCGTCCTCATTTGATTCAATTGCCATAAGATCTGCCTTCTGTCCTGACAGGCTTGCTTTCTCTTGTCAATTTGTGGTGCAATCTCACCACGCATCTTCGCACAGCAAAAATATGTAATTWCAGGTCCTAAATTAAAAAAGTACCCAGATGTTAGTCAAACTGTATAGGCACACGCCCAAACCGCATCGAACGACAAAACTTAACATCAAGCATACATTTTCTCGATAGGTGATACCTTAAAAAACAACCCAGTTTGGCCACATTATGGCAACGAAAGCAATTACTACGATAGTTAGATTTACCTCAATAACAGGTGTCTAGAGAAGTGGTGTTTCCCAGTCCATATCTCATTGCCTTCATCATTGACGAGTTTTAATAATTTCAGTGCCGTACATGCTTGATCGGTAATAACAAAGAAGAACCTGTTTTCAAGACCTGTAAAAAGTGGTGCTTTGATACAATGGAACAAATTAAAGAACAAAGTCTGTTTGCTTCATCCATTGCTTGTCAGACTGAAAAATCCAGGTCTTTCTCGGATTTTTGTATCCCTCATTATCTGGTTTGATAAACGACCATACTCGATGACACTGAAAGAGGCGACTTATTTGCGGTTATATCGAGGGCATTGTTTCCAACATGCTCCCTGTCCTATCTTCACTTATGTCGTTCTGTCCTACGTCCATTATTTGCTCAGGTTGTCCTTCTCTTGTTCTAAAGAAAAGAACACACAAACGGGACGCATTAGCATTTTTTATGACACCTTTTTTCTTCTAATGAATTTCAAGTCAAGTGCTTTTAGTATTTTTTGTCATCTCTTCTTATTTCAAAGCTTTTTCTGTCTTCATGAAAACACTATCGCGTGTGCGATATCTGAATTAACAATTCTCACCTAAATTCAATCTTTCATTCCCCTATTCTTTAACTTCGGATTTCGTGATTATCTGTATACATAAGAGAAAAAATCGGTTATTTTGAAGTCGAGGAATATTGCGACCGGCGTGAGTCTTAAACAAAAAAAAMAACTATCAAAATACTTTGACAACTTGGTTAAAAAAAGCGAAGTACCTCTGAAGAAGCCTAGAATTTAATCCTATAAATCTTTTCCTTAGAGCAACACTTGCTATAGGAGATTAGACATTTTCCCTTGTTATACTCTAACAGCTTAAAAGAATACATATCAATTGAGTGCTGAAACTTTGAACCGTGGAAGTAAATAAAATCAAGATACTTCTTATATTTTTAGGCGATGGTTAATATTAATGAAAGCATTCCCATAAATAAAGATCACAACTTTAATTTATCTTTCTCCTCTTTTTTTAGAGCTCAGAATCTCAAAAAAGGGACAAATGTCTTATTGAAAAGAGCAAGTTTGTTTTGTAGGATTGTAAGGAGACTGAAAGACTAAGTTATTTCGTATAATCCTTTTGTATTCTTTGTTCTATTGCAAGGAATTACACTGATGGTGGACTCTGCACTTAAAATAGCTGGGATAAAGAGCCATTACTCTGAGCTTTATTTGGTAGATTCAAGTAGGTTTCTTCTCTTATGCTTTTAGATGAAATTCCAAAAAGAGGATTATTATCTGCTACAAACAACTACATTTGGTTTTACAGTAACTAATATAGATTTTAAAAGCGGGTTTTTTTTTTAAATCAAAGACAAAAAAATTGGACGTCAAGACATTTCAGACACGAACACTAAGCAAATTTTACAACTACAGTAAACTGAAGAAAATGAATAAGAAAGTGTGATTTCATTCACAACACACTCTATTTATATCTTACTGTGTGCTTTTGAGAACAAGGGTTCATTTTGTAAACTATATATAATATATAAATGGAATCTAAAAGTGTTGAGAAATTGAAAAAAAATTTGTACTGCAAAAAATTAGATATAAGGCTAAGATCATTGAAATAACAGTGAAATCAAAAGGATAGCTTTTCTTAGTCTTAAATTTTAATTCCTTCAAAAATATCGTGGAAATATTAAATAATCTCTAGGTTTTATGTAAGTGAAAAATAAATGAAAAATAAGGCAAGATGAAGAGAGCTTGTTTATCGTGTACTGTTTAGATAATGTTGGATTTAGGTTGATTTGACAAAGTTTCCTCTTGACAAGCTCTTGATACCCAAAGGACAATCGATCAAACTATCGGAAAGGATTCGTCTATTCAGCTTTTGGTTTATCGCATTAAGAAAAGATATCTAGGATACAAAACAAGCCAGAAATTACGACAGACCTGAGAAATTGACTTTTTTACTTCCAAATCAAGTCTTGCCTAGGGCTATTTCTACTTTAACCTACGATTACGCTCCAACAAAAGAGTAATAATCCACAAAAGGGAATACCTGAACTCACTGTGCGGCATATCTGGCCAAAAAGAGAATAAATCTAATTTTAAAATAAAAAATGCACAAAAAACTTCAAGGTAACAAAATACCGCCTTCATTCCTCTTGTAATGTAATTATATTTTTATTCCTGAGTTACCAGAAAATGTTTGTTTCAAAACGGAAACTCAAAATTGCTGGATTCGTTCTTCTTGGAAGACAAAGTCCACTTTCATCGCTGTTATTTGCAACGAAAATTGTTCCTTAAAGTTTTTCAACCTGTTTTGCTTTCAGAAGAAGATTCTAGTTCAAGTAGGCCAACAGAGAAAGCTTTAGTTCCCACTAATCAACTGCTATACCCAGTTCAATGTGTACATTCGAGTGCCTTGACCTCAAATTATCGTTATGTTCTTCAACTTCTTCACGTAATAATTTTTGATATAACCAAGAAAATTAGCTGTACTTTCAGCGAGTCATTCGATACTCACACTTTTAAAGATAAAGTCAAACAAAAGGCCCACGAGTATTCCTGAAAAAGATGGGTCAAAATTCAGCCACAAGCCATCCTTCTTAATTACTATCAGTCTCAACAAAAATTGTTTTTGATGCTTTGGAAGACTATATCAACTCTTTTTAGAGAAACAAAGTATGAGGTTACAATTCAAGGTATTTTCCATCCCAAAGGGTTATAGAAATACAAAGAATTTATTTCCAACTTGACGCGACAGTAAGCTCTGCCATTCTTTCAAACCGCTTTCCTTTCATGACAAATAAAGTTGGTCAAAAGCTAGCTCGTTTCTTTTTGTACGGTGTTTTTTTGTTTGTTTKTTTTTTTGTTTACTAGTATGAGAAAGACATACTGCTCAAATGAACTTACTCATAGGTGTACGAGATGTAGAGTAGGTTAATAAGGGATAGACAGCCAGGGAGGCATATATACACTGTTTATACACTGATGCCAATTTCGGTTCATTATGACTAGTTCTTGGAGGTACTCAAAAAGATAACAAGTAGTAACAAAAGCCTTCATTCAAGAACAAAATGTAATGAAAGGAAACGAACAAACCCCTACAAGTGCCGTGGAATTAACTTTTACTTTCATTTTAAATCTGATTTTTTTTTCCTTTCTGCGCAAAATAACACTTGACAAGAAAGCATGAAGTAGTTAGCACAACATTGTTACGACAAGAGGTCTTGACTTCCAAGCATAACACGCTGATAAATAAAGGAACTGATGTACTTAGAATGTCTTTTAGTTTAGTTTAGGGTCACGCACTAAGAGTTCATAAACAGAGAGATAGCAAAGCTTCGATAACACAAGACTACTAGATCAAGAGCATCAGATAAACCCCATCTCGTTCGTTCATCGCTGTCTTCTTAAGAAAGGGAGGCACTTGTTTGGGCCTCAAACGTATATTGGCGCGCAAGCCAAGGATGTTCTAGACCAACATTTGCCGAAAAAAACTATTGTGTCCTTTCATAACAATCAAACGATTTAACACCTTCCCGAGGTCTAGAACAATCGCACTCTTAGGAAGTTTTTGAAATAATATTTAAACGTTATAAGTATTAATAGAACCAAGTGCCTTCGTTGTCATACTTTCAATCGATTATACATAATGAAAGTTTTCAGAATGGATAATGAAAGTCAAGCTTATCTTGGGCTGTAATCGCAATAAAGTGGAATAATTGCTTCTTTCATAAAAGGCGGGTCATTCATCCTCGAATCTCATCTTTAGGAAGCAGATTGTATGCTTAGACCATATTGAGTGCTTGTAATCATATGACTGTGAAGTTTGTTGTTCCTTTGGACTTGTACAAAAAATTCTCTGGTTTAATACAAAAAATGTACATGCAAAATGCAAAGATAAGACCACAAACTAAGCAAACGAAACCAGCAAATTATAAAACAAAATAAATGGTTATTGTTCTTGGAGATAAACGCTTTCAGTCTGTTGTATTGCCATTTTATTTTGTTGTGGTCGCGATTGGGTTGAGATAAAGAAAGAATGATGAGCTGAATTATTTGAGGCCGCCTTTATTTTCACTTTTTTTTTAAATTCTTTTGTAATGTTTTCAATCTTAATTAATCGATTCGTACAAGCACCATTCTGTGTTGCACTTTACAGAAAAAACACAAATTACTCAAAGGTAAACAGTACGCTTCAGTCAAACATTATAGCTGACTAAACAAGATCTAATTCAGGAAAAGATGAGCTGAACAATCAAACAATGGCGTGTTTTGAAATGTACGGTTCCAGGTCACGACTAAGCCAAGAAAAACTATAAACATTTTGACCGCAGAAAAGAACGAAAGAGCTGCGTAATTTTCCATTTCGAAAGCATCATTTCATTCAGCTTTCTGTACTACAATTCCTATTCAAATAAATACGACCAACACAAATCCAAGTGTCAAATACAAACATAGACATAAACTCCTCCATCCACGTTTACCCAGACTGAAAAAAAAAGGAATTGCATATTTGAGCTCACTGTGGAAGTGTCTTAATCTTTGTGATCATTTCAGGAAGTTTCTCTTTTTTATAGAGCAAAGTGATTAATGATCGATGGTTTCATGATAGTTGTCTTACTATATAGTCCCCTAGTGGCGTTCAAAGTACTGTTTTCTTTTTCACTTGTGCCTAAAATCAATTGGATCATCACTGAGCCACTGCCACCCGAGATAGATGAGGTCTTAGCATTTTGATTACACTAAGTCTGCTGAATTTACATTAGAAATTACTTGGTCATACTAAAAGAACTTTGCAAAGCGGGGATTGTGTACAATAGATAGATCCTTAAAGCTACCCTAGTGCCCTTTGATAAAGAAATCCACAGAAAAGACTGCTGCTCTATTCAAAGAGAGATACTTCGTCGTGGACCTCTGCCACGATATACCCCTTTTGAAAATTCGAGGGAAAAATTATTCTAAAACATGTAATCATTTAGAGTATGGAATTTCTTTCTTTAAGAGTAGTTAGTTAAAATCTTTGGCTAACAGGATAGCATTTCCCCTGAGGCGTCCAATCGCCTAAGTGGAGATGACCAGTTAGCCATAGTTAATTTACACGGTTTTTTAGTCAGGTCTATCGCGTCTACACAACACAGTACCGCGCATGAGCCCCCGGCAGCAACAACACACACCACACCTCCAGTATCTACACTAAGCTCAATGTCCCTTTTCCCAGAAATTCAGGAGTTGCAGTACCATACTCTCTGTTCCCTACAATCTGATGAAAGGGGGGTAAGTTTGCTGCAGTGTATGTTAAAAACACGGTTATAGTGTTCCATAATGCGTGAGCGCGCCATAAATTTCGCATATCATACTCTACGTATCAGACAGAGAACTGAGTCGACAAAGCTCTTTCGACATTCGTCGATTTCTGTTTTGAATCTTGCTCGCAGCTTTCAAGGATTAACCTGCGCTTAGCTGACGATTTTTCAAACCGTTTGGAAGCCATCAGCCGTTTTGCAGCGCTAACATAAACTAATCATTCTGCACGTCTTCAGTGGAATAACATTAAGGTATTCTAAACCTCAGATGACCCGGGTTCATCTTCGCCGTAAATTGGATCTCCGTGATATAGTGCGTGCGACATGTAATTTAGAGCTCGGTACAGGCGCTTATGAAGTCTTTAAAAATTCGTTTATCTATCTTGTGTGTTTCTAAGCTTAAACTGTAGAAAGCGGCTTGTCTAGATTTTGATGTGAATGCCACATGTGCTTGTGAAGGAATGTTTTTTTTTTAAACTCTAGACGATCATTCTGATCGGATGGAGATGTTTATCCGCCGACAAACAAAACGATAAGAAACAGAAATGGTTTCCAAAATATTATGAAAAGAAATGGATTTGCCCAAGTTGAATTCTGCATTTCTTTAAAAGTGTGCTAAAGCGGCAGCGCGTGGCTACATTTCATGGAACCACTTTAAAAATGAAGGTTTAAAGCGATTATCGATCAGCGAAAACATCTCTGGTTTGATGAGATGAGGAAGTCTTCAGACTATTTCCGAAGAACCGCATCTTTAAAGCCATTACTTTTTTTTTGTCGTACTCCTAACAAATTCGGGAAATATCTCAATAGGTACCTCGTCATTTCTCTGCATGTAAGGATTCTGGAAATCCGACTTCGATTTAACAAATTGTTCTACAACTCCAGAAAATTGCTTTCCAAGATTTTCCTTACCGATTAAAACTGTGGTTGTGAATGAATGCATTGAGGACGATCTTCTTCTTAGTCGAGTTAAAGTCTTGGATTTTATCAAAAGAGTTGTGAATATGTTTACCAAACAAAGTGGTGCCCTCGAACGGATTAACAGGCTCACCACAACAAATTTGAATTTACCTTTTGTCTTTCATCCTCCAGTCTTGCTTCTCGATCTCGAAGGAACTGCCGGCTCGGTAAGATTTCTCTCACGGTGTTTCTAATTCGAACGCTACTGAAGCGAGTTCAGGACCGGGGAGAAGTGAATCGTATGCCTCAAAAACGTGGAAGGGGATTGAGAAACAAAGCAAAGCAACGCGGTGCTTTAGGTATGTTAAATTTGTTTTTTCTTGAGCCAAACCGTCTCGCGCGAATTCAATTTCTGACAGACATTAAACGACGTTTTGGACAGGTTGCTTTTTGAAGGGGATCATCCCCTCACTATCAAATAACCGCGTGATGCTTCTGATAGTTACGATAGACTGTGGTACTTCAAAAGGGAAAAGAAATATGCAGAAAATATCAAGGAAATGGATGAAAATGTAAAGAATCAAAAGTGCTTCGGCGTAGTTGTCGAAATACTGTTTGCACAGGTACAAAACTGCAATACACTGACACGCGGTGGTCGACAATGGAGCGAATACTAACGCCCTCCCTAAACCGGTCAAGTGTATTGTACCTAAAGTGAAACATGCTGAACCCTTTGGAAATCGTCTCAGGCCTTAATGGTCTTCGCGAAGACCACAGCTTTAGCTTTCGCAACATCGCCTGACTGAATATTTATTTACAGCCTTGGGTAAACAAAGATGAAGCTGCACGATGTTCGCTTTTCATTTCCTTCAATTCTTAAACGGCCTTTTTGAACTTATTGGCCCCTATTTATCTTTTTCGTGTTTAGACGGTTTATTCTCACGTTATGGAGATCATTGTGTTAGTTTAATCCGTATGAAATATAATTGTCATAACATATAATTTTGATCCTTTTCGGAGTGAATCAATTCGCTTCTTCAGACGTCCTGGTTTAGTTGTCGCTCGCTTCCTCTCTTGCTCGGACTCAAACAGGGACAAGAGAAGTTTCCTTTCCTAGCCTCGTAAGGCCTCTAGGTTGCTTAGAGTTCTTCCTTTTCAAACTAACACATTAGAAGGCATAGTGTTATCATTTTGATTAGTTTTCAAATAACTTGTTTTGTGTAGATCGAAGTAATATACAGTAAACAGGAAAGCTCTATACGAGCAAAATTTGAAAAGAAACTTCCTGATGCGTTCTATTAAGAGAGCAAGTACACCCAGATAGATTATTTTCTGTCAAATATATTTGCTATAGAAAATCTGTAATATGAGTCGTAAATGCGTAACTATAGCTAGTATCAAGAGCACGAATTATTTTGGTCATATTTTAGGAATACGCGATTATTTATCACAACCTGTACCGAGCTTTGGCTATGGCAACTGTGTTTCTTACAGCTGCTTAAAGTAGAGGATATATAAAAAAATACTTCAGAATTCAAAACAGAACAGTAATTCCGTTTTGTTAAAACTTAAGGCTTATTCAAAACATCTATCAAAACGAATAATATTTAGCAAATAAGAAAGAAAAACTTTCTTGTAGAGTTGCGAAACAAGTGGAGGTCAATTTAACCATACTAAAAGGTGGCAGGAAATATATATATAAAAGATATAAATATAAATTTAAATAAATATATACCTTTTAAATATTTTCACACACTATATAAAAGTAAAGTATTTAAGCTTCAGTTTAATTTTTTTCTGTCCTTTAGTTTTGTAAACGAATATAAATAGAGTGGTTGTTTAGGTGCATGTTCTAGGTTGGAGCAAAAGTTAACAAACAATAGCCTGAATCAACACAAATTCTTTGGATTGGATAAATTAAAATTCAACATTCTAAACATTGTTTTTAACTGATACAGGAGTCTTTTGCTATGACCCTTTCTCATTTGCTAATCTTCTTCACAACATAAACGGAGTTGAAAGAGATTGCTGACCCTTTCAACACCGGTAGCAGCTCGCTTCTTTGACGACCGGCCACAGAACAAAATACAAAGATGATATAAACATTAGAGCAAGCTAGCTAGACCATTAGAAAAAAGAGTGAATGCAAATCAACCACAAGGTTGATCACATGAAGGGTCTTTAGTCTTTATCGGGGTAGCAATCTTTTCTGCTTCAATAGCGTCGTTTCTATCCCACAACATGGTACTTCAGGTTTGGCACAACCAAATTACCCTTTCTTGACCCGGACATCTTTCTATGAAACCATGAACACCACGTTTTTTGTTCCAACTGCAATGCGGTTGTTTATCGATCTATTCAGGTCTTTTTTTGTTCATTTTGCCGAACATCAGACCGATAGAAAACGCCAAGAGAAAGAGGCGTAGACTAGACGGCGTTAAAATCCAAGTAACACACTGTTAACTCTTGAATCTAATTTCATGACATAGAAGCCACTTGTGAGCTTAGCAAAAGCAGAAATGCTCTTTTTCCTCCCCAAAATTCGTTGATAGTTGCACCAAAACCCCTCACGATATGTCCCTGTTGGCATCGCATGTCTCGGTGAGGATGAGAATGCCTGAGGAGACTGTTGGTAGTTTTTTTTGGTGTTGTAAATGGAGGGTAAACTGACACGAAGCATTATATACAAAAGCTGGAGGTGACTCCAAACTGTCTGCCAGAATTTAAGCCTTCATTAGTGATTAGGAAGAAGTGTTTTCTTGAAAGCTGTTTGAGGAATAAGCTAGCGAGGCGGATACAAGCAAATACTTGGAGATGGAATTGTGAGGTGTACCACATGAATTTGAGTCCTTCTTCCATTGTAAAATAATCAAAGCGTTGATTGAGATAATCCTTTCTAGCTCCTGCCTAGCAATTCCAAAATGCTATGCTAACGCATTTGCGAGTGATTCAAACTCACTGTCCCCTGATTTCGGAGCTTAGAAGTACTTTCTCAAGAATCTATTCCTCTTAAACCGAGTTATTTCTCAAGTGGTTTTATTTTTAGCAACGGAGAAATGCACAGATCGTGTGAATACAGCCACGAATCGAACACCCGTGCTTGTAATCCGAAACCATCGAGTTTGCGAAGTCAGCGTCTGCATGTCTAACTTCAGCACTCGTGTGTACTTGGCTTTGGATATCAGTTTTCCGAAAGCATCGCGTCAGCTTCAAAGCTTTGAAACATAGACAAAAATAAACCAAGGGCATCCAAGAAAACAAACTCGAAAGTAACTTTAAGCAGTGAAAAAGATCGGGTCACCTGGCTTCATTTTACGGTCTCTGGTAAGTGCCACGTTGACTTCAGTTTTTTTTGTCTTCCCGCTCTTTTGCCGGTTATGTCATATTTGGAAGCCTGTTTATTCCTTCAAGCTCTGTAGAATGGTTTAGACTTACAATTGGAAGTCTAGAACACTGAAATGAGTTGATTTGAATTGACAGTCCGCGTGACGGACCCACTGTTAGCGGGAAATAGCGAAACCAGTGTAACATACAGCAGCAGGCCATGTTTCCCTTCTTAGATTTTGAGAACAAGGAACTATAAAGTATTATACGTTATAAGTAAACAATATTTTACCGCTATTGCCCAAGTCCTTCCCATTTTGGCTAGCTGTGGAAATAAGGCTTAAGATTATCTTGAACAAACTTCTGCATGTCCCAGAAATGGGGTATTTATCGATAAACAAACTGAAGTAATTTACATGGACACAGAAACTTCAAAGGAGCGCATGTTTGTAAAGGACTGAAGCTTGTTAGTGCGTCGTCATTGTCGTTGTTAATCTATTTTTTCACGTAACAGTGAGAATTAAACGCGTGTTCATGTTTCTTCTAATTTGATATATCTTCATAAAACGGTTTAATACTGGTTTTGTTGTCGGTAGTAGCCGCACAGAATGTGATCGAAGGAATTCGTAAACTGAACCGCTCACGTCCGCGGCAATCGCTTCCAAATGTTTGTAAGTCAACTAAACACGAGTAGTATAAAATAAACCCAGTATCAGCTAAATCTGTGTTGAAAGTTTGAAGAAATTCAGAAGAGGCATCATACCGTAGAAACAGTCATCCTGATGCTGATCCCGAGTGACCTTCAAATGATGACCATTAGAAACTAAATACTCAGTGACCTTTTGTCACAGCTACGGTTTTTCAAGACTTCTCCCTCTACCTAGCACCGCCATCATTTTTATCCATTTTGAGACACATTATTGAAACCATTAAATCTCACCATGTATTTAGGTAGTGCCAATCTTCTTTGACCCTAAGGCCTTGCTTTAGGCATAGATTTCTAAGGCTTACTTCCCCTCTAAAACGTTGAAATTCTTTGTCCAACCTAAATTCGTATTCAAATTCCATAGTGACTATCTCTTTTGTTGCTTGCGAATTCCTGAAAATCCATGAGCAAATTTTAAGGTAATTTTTCACTTCCTGGCGTGGTGATTTACTTTTGATCCACCTTCGAACTTCTCTTCCTTGTACAACGTTCAACGGATGCGATCTGTTTCAAGAAACATTTCTGAAACCCCGCGCTGCGAGGGATAGTTCTCTTTCCGTGCCTGGTTCGTTCTGATAATATGATACCTCGGGAAGTTGAATAAAATAGCGAAGTAGCTTACACATAAAGGCCTAAGAATGACTGGCGGTTTGACATACAGTCGTGTTATAATGACAGATTTTTATTGTAAAATCTTTAGAGTGACTACTCTTATTATGATATATATACAAACTTTTGAAGGCATCTTGAGTGTGTGTGAATGAATGTCGGTCGTGGATTTACAGAATATAAATGACAAATATAACTGGTTTTGCATGTCTCTTTGATTCAAGTGTAATATTGCAAACTAATCAAGGTCTTTCTTTCTCTCTCAAATTCATAAATCGTGCTGTGGCAGATTCAAATTAATTCTACCTAAACTCTAGCCTCTTCAAAGAGAAATATTGTTTATCAGCGCTCCTGAGACAGCATGAGGCGTCATCCTCTCAGGCTATAGGATACACGCAGTTCTTTGACAAATAGAATCACTGTATTATACACACACGGTCTTAAAAAGAGCAATATTCCAAAGAATCCTGTCAGAGACAAAAATTAGGACATGATTTTCAATTTGTAGAAAAATCTTTTTGGTAATGAATACCGTTGAGAGGTAGTACTGAGAGGGAAATACCCTCACTGAAGTTGACTCACTGCCCCAAATGTAAGCAAGAGATGTGCCAGTATGTTCTGTTTAAAATCTGTCTTTTTGATAAGTGTATCAAGGTGTATGTTATACTTGTTGACCCCACATCAACCTCAGACTAAAAACACTATAGATCAATACTCGTTTCAATTAGAAAACAGAATGACAATCAGTGAACCTCCATGTATTAGATAGGACCTCTATGAATCAGTCTCTAGGAAACATGTGACAAATATGTGGTTTTGTTTTACTTTTCTATGGCAAATAAAAGGAAACTCTCTTTGTGTGTTATCATAAACTTATGTGGTTTTGGTCAGGAATTAAAGTAAACCTCAATACACCACTCTCTGAATTTTTTCACTAGTTTAGCAGTACTTTCTCGGTGGCCGCTGTATTTCGTCTCTATAATGGTTTTTAAATTACAATCATATGGTTAAYGAGTACATTGGTCGACTCTGATAGCCGTAAAGACCTCATTAGGCTTGGCAGCTTTGCTGAAAGTTCCCTCAAAAACCGACAGTTCTTTGATTAATGCTGAAATATTCGCCGTCGTGTACCTGACAATCTTCGAGAGTTTACGTTCACCACCTCGCTCGCCGTTTATTTTACATGTGATCGTGATAGGTCAGAACTGATTGAGTTTCGTATCTATTTTGAAATATTAAGAGAAGAGGAACAAAATACTCTTCAGTGATAATGTGGTACTCGAAAAATAGCAAGATTTGATCATCGAAATATCGCGCGCCCACGTTTCGTACAAAGCCATTCAAATAATTTTGTCATGCCGTTTAACTCCGTAGATTTTACCGCTTCAGGGAACAGACCACCTGGGGTAGAAATCCTAGAGAAATAAAACTGTTTTTATTGTGTCTGTCAAGTTATTTTTGTTCGTATTATTTTGGTGACTGGAAATTCCTATTGTGATCATGCCGATGATGAATAATGTTGATCGTGTTTAAAGTGACCCGATCATCAGCCTTCATAAAACGCATTCTCTGTTTGACATTCGTTTCTGCAAGTGTCCGGTTTCAAGAGTGGTTTATTGTTTTGCGCGTGCGATCGTTTGGTGAAAGGCAAGCTAGCGACAAATCTGTAGGCATCACCTAAACTACTTGATTCTTTTGAAGTGCTAGGGGTAATTTCACGGACGTATTCGACCATTAAAAGCTTGTGGAAAGCCGTTTTGGAGAGCACTGGTTATAGCTATCGAAAACAGATGAGCCTAAAACCATGACGCGAACTAAAACATTGATCATTACACTGCGTACACGAAACATGAAACTAAAAAAAAAAAWTTTTTTATTTGGTATCTAGAGTTTTCCGCTGCCTTTATGTTACAGTAAAGGGCCTCAGTAATTCCTCTTGTAAACGCTACACTGGTTTTGACAAGTGTAGCGTTTAGTGAAGTTTTTAAGATGTTGTGAGTTGGATGTGTTGTTTTAAACTAAGTGTCGTTCATCTCCGCCCATACTGTCAGCCTCTGACAAAAGGCGTCATATCTTTGCTCTATCGAGTAGACAGGAACATTGATAAGGAAATACAATCCATCAAAGCTACTCGTGTACGACGATCATTTTAATAACACGGATCACAGCTTCGGGAAAGAGAGAAAAATAGACTTCTCACGGTGAACTCTTGGAACCAAATTGAAAGCCCTATTAATTTTTTTGTAGAAATCAGCTGTGTTTGGATTTTTAACCTGGTTTATTGAAGTTCTTTTTTGTTGTTTTGGAAAAAGCTTTACCGAAGTAGAAACATTTCAAAGCCAATTATCAGCAGGTGTTAGTCAAATGTCAATCAAAACCCACAAAAGAGTTTCCCTTCATCTCATACCTGGCCAGACGACATCTACTACCAGCATCGCATAAAAAATAAAAGCGGAAAAAATCGTGAATGAYTGCGGTATTTTCCCTTCAGGAAAATTGCACCTATGGTTGTAGCTGTCTTTTCTGATAATGCACGTTTCCGGGTTAACTTTCCTTCAATAATTTCAAAATTGATCTAGATTACGTTGTTGTTAGTTTTCAATGGAATGACACGCCCCAAAGACTATGTAAAGATTTGTGATAGGTAAGACAATGGAGATAGAAGTGTTTAGACATATTATTTAGGTTCACTGGCTTCTCGCATTGTGATTGGTTGATCAATCTAATTGGTCCCACCACGTATTATTAAGAAGTGGCTCGGGTTTATGATAATGTTAAGGAGAATTATTCCAAATGTGACTTCACTGCCACGTTTTCACGTATATTGTGCCTCTCTAGGCTATCAAATAAGAGTCTAAATCACCTCTTTAGTATCAATTAGTAGTAAAGCGTGCAGCGTTATGACGAAAATTCTACTCGGAGTTTAAAACTGAAATTTAATGAAGGATGACCGAGTGATGAAAAGAGTGTTTCTCATAAGGTTGTTTTGACATGGGTCTATGGAAATCGTGAATGATGATTGACATATCAGTGGGCAAGAGCCACGAGACAAGCTTGACAATCCGTTACGGGTTGTGTTGACGGGAAAACACATCTTTCTTCTGCAAGTTGACGTATTGTAAGTTTAGAAAGCTATCCAACTGAGTTAGCCCTAAACTGACTGTCAAAATTCAAGATTAAACATCGAATGTAATTTTTCGATAACAGCTCTGCGACGGGAGATTAAGGGTATACAGAGAAGGCCAAGTCTCTCGGCCAAAGTATATGGCTATAGAGCGGGTCAGTAGAAAAAAACTCGCAACTTCCTCCGCCTTGAAGACTTGTCGTGTATGTGCGCATAATATTTCTTTGATTATCTATGATCGCGCTGTGCAAATTTCAGGTATCATCAGCATAATGTCGTGATTAATCTAATGGAATGGCTTCTCTTGCAGCCGCCGTATGATGAAGTGGGAGTTTATACGATGGATGGCGCCTCGACAATGTATGGCTCCATGCAGCAGCATATGAACCACACGAGCGTCAGCACTGCATACCACCATCCTGTCTCTGCTGCTACGTCGGTGATGAGCACTGTTTCTGATCTACATAAGAGAGATAAGGAAATTTTGTATGGGTATGTGAAAGACTCTCAATTTGATTGTTATGCTCACAAATCACTCTCCCGCCGACTTGTGACTCATTTTGGAAATTAGTACCGATAAACATCAACTGAGCAGTGGGCTCGCGTTGTGATCATATTAACTGGTTAATTCAAGATTGTTTTGTTGTGATATCCTTGTTTAGATCTGTTAATTCGTAAATCATCCTAGGTGCAAACACTAGATCCAGTGTAACAGATAGGTCCTTTGAATCCATTCATCCTAATAACAGTAAATTAGTGGGGTATTCAACGGTGATTATAACTTTCACAGCCATCCCTTGTTTCCACTGCTCGCTCTAATCTTCGAGAAATGTGAGCTGGCGACGTGCACTCCAAGAGAACCTGGCGCTATTGGAGGCGATGTTTGCTCCTCAGCATCTTTCAATGAAGACATTCAAGCTTTCGCCAAACAGGTAAAATAATAGTAAACTTCGACAAGGCTATTTTTAACACACGTTTAAAGACTATAATGTATCTGTTATTCTGACATAATCGGGCAACTTAATGTAATGAGACGGATACGAAGTCTATTGGCAAAATACGAAACACTATTACAAAATCATTTGGACGTTTTGTTTTTTGTTTGGTTATAGTTTAAGAGCGATAAGGCCATCTTCTCTTCCAACCACGAAGTTGACAGCCTGGTAGGTATCAATGGAGTTTTTCTAACCAAAAGATTTCATTGTATTTCTGTCTGCGTTAAAATATTAATATGAACAACCGGCTTGATTGCATTTAAATAACACCAAGATATTGCCACATGCTTGGTTGATTTTTATATCTTGATTTGGACATGCTGTGAAGCAAGTTCTTTAACGCCAACTGCGGCCAGTATTTTGAAACTATGGTTCCCTCATCGTGGTTAGTTGTTATCGCGTGTTCTAAAATAACCCGTACTTCTTTAATCACAGATGATACAAGCAATACAAGTTCTTAGATTTCACTTACTGGAGTTAGAGAAGGTCTGTATCGATATTCAACTTAAACTTTACTTATAATATTTAATTTAGCTTCAATTAAATTCTTATAAATTTGTTTTCGTAAACGCACGTTTAACTAGCCACAAGTCTCTATGGGGGCAAAGTACCAGAATCGATGGATCATCAATGAACTTTAAATAATTTTAACTTTTACTGACTCTGTGCCAAAGACACTTTAAGATGTGTATATAGCCAAGATCTTCCAGACATTTTCAGACTATCATTTGCATAATGCATAAATTACGCTTATCTTATGATAGAAATTTAATCTCTTCTTGTCAGTTGTCTTATACGTTGGATTTCTAAGGTATTTCTAAGCGTTAATACAACAGTAAAGTAAAACGTTAAAGTCATTAAGGATAACATTTTCCTACTCTACTCTTGTTTTCTAGGTGCACGAGCTGTGCGACAATTTTTGTAAACGCTACATAAGTTGTCTAAAGGGTAAAATGCCCATAGACCTTGTCATGGACGAGAAAGAAAACGGAGGGAAAAGCAAAAGTGATGGCGAACTCGGACCCGACTCTCCCACAGACGATTCTCAGGTACCAATCAACCAGTAGTTGAAATCAGTGAAGCCTACGTACAAACCTTGCCACGCGAGCGTTTGATATATTTTTTTCTTTTCCGATACCAGTGACTGTTTCACTTTAACCAGACTACTTCTACCGCGATTACAAGCTTGTTTTATACCATCAAATTATCTCTTCTAAGTGGATGAAGGCTATTAGACGAGTGATAACCATTCCCCTGGCTCTTAATCAAAGGGGGTTTAGGAACCCCCCAATTTGTCTTACCATCGATCATCAGTATTTACGAAACATCCCGTCGAGATGTTTTGAAAAATGTTTAGAGCATGCTGGGACTTTTTCTTCAGGCACTACCAAGTTATATGGCTTAGTCCACTGAAGTACTAAATCGATATGAATACCGTCAGTATTCGACACTTATCAGGCGTTCTATTTTGTCAAGTATATTTATTACGGTTTCGACAGCAATTGCGACGTATTGACGTGTTGAAAAAAAAACTGAAGCTTCTCTCGTGCCCTTAGAACTTGATAATTTATCTAAGATCAAATTTAGACACTCTCTTCTGCCTGACAATAAATACTTAGGTTGAACCGAAGTAGCTGTCTTCGGTGTGGTTTGGTGAAATAGACCTGTCGGATTTAGTCCAATCCATGATTGCGAAACCAAATAATTTTTTGACCAGTGTAGTATACTTTTAAACCCAACGTCTTTTTGAACCCAACGTTCACCCCGGTCCGGTTTCTTTAGAAAATGTAAATTTATTTTAAGGTGTCGTTTTATCGGGATTGTGTACAATTAAGGTTGATTATGGTTAGACAGCGTTCCCTCCACCTCCTAGCTTTAAGCATTGACAAAAATTAGGTTATATGTCGTTGTCTACACCTTGGCTTTGCTTTTCTCATTCACGGGCTGTCAGAGTATTGAAAGGGGATTCAATTGTTAGCCAGTGTTGGTGTAATAATACGCTTCATTCACGCGATTATTAATTGATGGTTTTATTCTTCTCTTAAACACAGTCAACCGGTACTCCTTCATGGCAGGCAAGTTTYGGTTTGGATAACCAAAACTTGGGGCAAAATTCTCAACCTTCTTCCCAAACGCCTTCAGATCCCGGGGCCGATTGTCCGGTAACACCGGAAGGTAGGGGGAATAAAACTTACTCTTTCTTATTAAAATCGACAGTTTGATCATTTCTTTATTAAATTGTTTCCGTATTCGATGTCTTTTTAATAATGTCTTCAATAATAAATCAGTAAAGAGTGAATTTATCAGGGTTTTGTTTATCTCATGGTAAGCGTGAGACCCTCTTCCTTTGGTAGTAATCTACGACAACGATTATTTGAAAAGTTTCCCTGAATAGTGAAATTATTGGTCCAGGGATGGGGTTTATTCTTGGAAGGCTTTTATTGAGTTGAAAGCTTGTCGTCTGTGTTGACACAGCTGCACAAAGGCCTCCTTTCTCCTCGTAATTAAAAAGAATATCATTTTACGTTTCTCGCGACACGTTCGATAAGTCATATGCAAATTTTTCGAGTTTTTTTATGCCCCAATTGAAAACTTGTTCTCATTATCTGTCACTTAAACTGAGTTACAAAATCGACGTCACTTCGTTAGTTCCTTGCGGTTGATGACTTTGTTCTCTACATTTCAAATAACCTTATGTCCGGCCCGTTGTGGCGTAGAAAGTGGCGCGCGAAACACTAGTACGTTTAACCGTTGCGCGGGGTTCACGGGGGTACGTCTCATTGCGTGTTATATGTTCACTACACATATCACATATAGAGTTGGCTTGCGAATACAAACTGTCTGTCTGTTCTGAAAGATGACACAAAAGGACTTGCACAAACACGGTTAATTGTCCGCGAAAAATTGCAATTATCGCTCAAACGAACGGCATTGAAAAGTACCCGTGCTAGAGTTAACCGGTTATTTTATAACGAAACAAAAGGGGGATTGCAATGACAGAACTTGTTTTGACAGAAGGAGGTCGCTGAAATTAACAGAAGCCAACAGATATGCCAGTATAGTTTACAGATTTGTCAATGTAATCGGTCACGATGAATCCGACGCTAGCATGCTACTGTGTTTACCAAAGGAGGAATTTCCTTTCCTCTACAGGCCCTTCGCATTTCCATAAGGTGTTTCCTAAGTTTCCTATGATAAACAACCACGTTTCGTTAGAATTGGCTGTCATTGGTTATATCTTGGCCAATTAATCGAGGGGGAGGGCCATACGATTTAAAGCAATTCTGATATGAAACGGATCTAGAGTCCCCCTTAGAGGTTTAATGTAGAGAGATTTCATAGAGCCCATTTAAGACAGAAAATATGTGTATTTTACAATATTGAATCTGATAATAGTCTGCCCGAGGCTAAGTGCATGTGTACTGTTCTATTCTCTCTTTGCTTTTCCATTTGACATTTATCCATGATCCATGATATATCTGACAAGATAGCCTCTTGCAATTTCCTCTCGTAATTTCCTGAAGTACTGTCAACGAATTATTCATTATGCTTTCATTGTCACTTATAACTACAATCACTAAGGAAGTTGTACAAGTCTTCGATAGGTCGACATGAGTGTAGCATCTCAGTAATTCATTACTTTCATCTCCCCTGTAAGTGCTACCCTTCTCGATCCGCGGCCACTCCCTTGCTGAACACAGCCTTGTGCACATCTACTTGGGCACAGTTCATAGATACACACGTGTAGAAATGCCTCTTGGGGATGGCGACCATTCTCGTGAGTACTACTGTTGTCAGGATCGCGTAACAGGTGAAGAAATAATCAGACTTGGGGTAACTAGAGGCCTTTGTGAACACTTAAGTGATTCTGAAAAGGTTTGTCAAGTACCAAGTGTTAGGTATGACAACTTTAAGCACCTCAGTTCTTTATAGTTTTGCCACGATCTCGAAAAACTTGCCACCTTCGAAATGCAAGGGCAACTCAAGCTTTTTTCCGCAAAAAGACAACAAAATCTACAGCGCCGGTGATATTGTGTCTTTATCTTATTAGGGCATTGTTTACGATTTTTTCGCGTGTACAGTTTCATTTCAATTCTTGCCATGGATCGATTCCCTCTTGATAGTTGAAAAAAGAGTGCATTTGGATGCCTGATTGTAGTCTAGCTCTATTGTAATTTTATCACTGCCCAGGAAGTGAGAGGAGAGGTTAGCGATAGTATCTTCGTTTGAGGAAATAACTCCGGTGTATGAAATATAGTTTATCTTTCTAAGTGACACCTCCATCAAAGTAAAGCTTTTTTTCTGTGTAGATCTCGGTAGCCTGATATTTGTCAATGTACTCTGAAGACCGTGTAGTTACTTTATCAACAGAAGTACTATCCTTACTTATAGCTTATTATTACTGTTATATTGAGCTAAATAGTGACCGAGTTGAGTGTTGGATACTTTAGTCCTTTGTTTTTCAGCCGATTACATATTGCTACCATAAGGACTTTTCCACCCTGTCAAAAATCTTTTCTCAGACAGATGTTTATGTCTTTACAAGTTCACTTTCATAAAACTGCTATCCATTTGTTTTTCGTACGGTTGTTTGCATTTGTGTGTTTTGCATTTTTAAAGAAATCTTATTTGTCTTTGCCAACGCTGAATTGTCAGGAGTGTGTTTGTTTTTACGCGCTTACGAAAATTAATAAAAAGATTCGGAAAATCTCATATTGGAAGAGGTCTCATTTGCGCTTTGCTGTGACAGCAGTTAGGGCTATGCTTTTAACTCATCTACGTTTCCACTATTCGTTTTAAGTGGGATTTTAGAATGACTTTTATCTTTCTGGTTTAATTATAGAATATGTCACATGTTTACTGAGTTTATATAAGAGCTGTCAATCAAAACTGTATTTCGAGAATTAATCACGAAGCAAGCGTTGGGTAGGTCTTTACTCTGCTCTGGTTGTCGGGGAAAAAACCTTGGAGTTCGGAGAAGTAATTCAGTTCTTCAGTGGCTTGCTAATGATTCCAGGTGCTAAAATTGTTACGGTTTGCTTTCTTTAAAGGTGTCATTAACCTAGGCTAATTGGTACACTGACAGTCCTGCCACAAGAACTCTTCTGTGGAAAGCAATACTCGAGAAAATTCCCCTCCAGTTTGTCAGGCTACTCATCACAAATTTGACCAGCGATTCAATACACCAGACCATCTGAAATTGCAAGAAAGACGTTGAAATTTGCCCTTGGCAGCTTAGATAAGCTGACATAAACATTCGATATTCAAGTTTAAGCCCTTGAATGCAAAAACCAATGTGTTGAGGCGGGATTATTTTAGCTAGCTAGTTCAGTGTTGAATCTAAACAGGTCGAACAGTACTCGACTATCTAGGTTACTAGTTCACGAACCAAGTGCCCGTTTATAAAGCCTTGTTGGTTAATCGCTACAAGGAAACGATTTTGTTCGTTTATTAAATCCTTTGATAAAAGTTCCGACTTCCAAGTAGAACAAAGAACAGTATTCTTGATGACCAAATTATTGAATAGTGCAAAAATATGTTTGCTTCACACCTAAATCCAGACGTTTCAGACAGGTAACATTTCGGATTGTCTCTGAACTTTTTTCTTTCATTATAGGACAATCTCTCAACGCTTCGATCGGTTCAGATGATGGGGGAAGTGAAACGGCCGAYGACGACCAAGGAAAGAAAAGTCAAAAAAAGAGAGGGATCTTCCCTAAAGCAGCTACAAACATAATGAAGGCTTGGCTGTTCCAACACCTTACGGTAAGAGCTGCATGCGACTTTGGAGATATTTAGAGTGATATTGTCAATAAAGTCATGAGTGACCTTTGCAGTCATCAGCGCTAGTACTTTACGAGATGTATTTTTTCTACTTTTCCTGTGCTGCTATGTGATGGTTCGTTTTATGCCCTTAAGCATTTAGTGCTCTACCTGGTGGTTTCCTTTGTTGTAACTTCCTTGTGCTCTATAACAGGTTGCTTAAACACCTTAACTTATTGTTAAAAACCCTTTAATATGATACTTGTCCATTGTATACCTTGCTTTTGGGCGTTAAGTTTTTAAGAAAGTAGAAAAACAAACCTCATAGTTTTTGTCTGTACGAAACTTTGAGCTTCAACTGTGTCGGAAGGTCTCTTGAGTTCATTCGCGAGTCGGCTTGAAGTGGTTTCAACGAAAGTGGTTTCAACGAAACTATCCTAGGCATCTAAATTTTGCATCGATCCGTGTGCATATATTTTCAAATTTCGAAACTGTAATAACCAATGCTTAGAATTATTTTTTGAACACTGTACCTTTTTTATTCAGCGTGAATTTCGTTATTTTTGAATTGTCTTGATGGATGAGGAAGGGATGAAGAAGAACGTAGAGATGACACTGATCCTAAATTTTTCTTCTTTACCGGTCTTTATACCAGCTCATCTTTAAATAGGATAAAACTAATTGGCTGAAAATGGCAAGAATAAACTGGGCTTGAAATTTTTAAGTTTTGTTATTCTTTTACCTTCTAGAAAAAAAAGTTGTACACGTTTGCCAAATCAATTGAAGCGAATGTCGTTCTTTTTGTGTGTGTTTTCAGGAGTCGGTTTATATTTGGTCGTTAAAATCCCTATTAACCAAGAAGAGAATGCAGTTATATGGAGGGTCTCATATATAAATTAGTCTTTCCGTTTTGTTCGCGAGGACTTAAAGATAAACCCTTTTGACGTGTGGGACTTCCTTGTGTGTCCTGTTCAATTAGTGTGCCTTTTTTATGATGCGACATTTTTGCCCCTAAAAGTTGACATTTAAAATACTTAGCGAAAGAACTATGCCAAGAAGATCTTCTCTAGGCTTACAAGTATTTCTTACCCCGTTATACTCAGACTCAAAATTCTGGGGTTCTGTCTTACAAGACAAATCGTCGTGAATGTGTGTTCCTAATCCTGTCAAATCCTGAAGTCTGTTTGAAGTTGAACGAAGTGTGTTCCCTAGACAAGTACAATCTGTTAACTTAAATCCTGAATCCTGACTATCTATCGTTACATTCCTCGTCTTTTTGATTCCGAAAGAAATTCCAACTCAAATATGTTTGCAAAAGAAAAAGTACTTTTTTGAAATTTGGGTGAAAAATACGACAGATGACAAAAGCCGAGAGACAGAACCGTCAAAACTGTGTGTTCACTTTGAAGCTCATTTTCATAGAGTACCAGCGATTTAGTATTGTTTAAAACCCTTCTAAAGATTCATAAATTCCCGTTACCTAAGAGTTAACTAGTCATGGTTAGTGAACACGTATAAAAAAAATGCCATCATCATTGAAATTTTGCTTGTACTTTCACAGCACGCTACATGCAAGAAATAAATTAAATTCTCAAGGTCTTTGTGGTTTTGCTCAAAAGTCTAAACATTAAAGAAACAAAGGCATCCTTTTGCAATAAGTATAATCAATGGCATCGTGATCAGCCCTTTTATTGTGACTCGCGATTTTGTTATTAAAGTAACTAGCAATTGGGATATTATTTTGCATGCAATGAACAGAAATGCTTTCACTGTCTCGTGGTTGTACAAAAGACATCAAGCTTCGAACTGTTGGCGGTCTCCTGTGTTGAAAAGAACAAACGCACACTTTTTGCTTCATTCATTTCGTATACGCGTTTTGTTGTGATAAACCACTCCTTGGTTTCATGGAGTGAATACGCCATGCTGATCACTGCACGATGATACCAAAACACCTACATTAAATTTACATTAGGACATTTTTAGACTCGAATCGATCTATCATAAGGTTCGGATAGACCAGAATATAACCATGCAATCGAACAAAAACTTATGTCAATGTGTAAAGCAGGTTGCAAGTGGCTTGTAATCAGTCAATGACAGGAAGACAAGAGCTATAGAATATCTCTTTCACTGTAAACGTTCTTTCTGTCACTTTTCAAGCATTCACTTTTCAATTCTTAATCCTACTTCATGTTGATAGGCTTTTGATTCTTAATGTTTAAGGTAGTATAGTAGTGTGAAAGTGTCATCACTGCATTAAACAACTAAAGAAACTGTATACCCTGAATAGAGAAGTGAGGGAACAAAGGTGTTCGACCCCATGTGCCTCCTCCATTCCAAGGCACCTTTCGTTATACTTCCCAGCTCTTTCCTAAATGCAACCGTTTCTTTTCTACTAACTTCTCATGAACGTTTGGACTTAATTAACTATTGCTTAGTAGATCATATTCAAAGCACGGGATAAGCTAATAGTCGTCAAAGAGGCAAGACTAGAAGGATTCTTTATTCCTTTGGTATAGTAGTAAAAGATTGAGCAATGCGTTAATTCAAAGGCAACTTTCCTGCACTTTCTACCTCTTACCATACAACCGTTTTGTTTTTTTTYCTACTAACTTCTCATAAGCGTTTAGACTTCGTTGACTATCGCTTAGGAGTTCAACTCGAGGCACCGGGTGAAAAACAAGCTGTTTTCGTAGAGGCAAGAGGGAAACGATTCTTTATTCCTTTGGCATAGTAGTTTCATTTTGAGCAATATGCTCTTTCCTTAGCACCTTTCTTGCATTTCCTAGTCTTTCCATACAACCGTTTTTTTTTCTACTAACTTCTCATAAGCCTTTAGACTTAGTTAACTACCGCTTAGTATTTTATAATCCAAGCACCTGGGTTATTTGATATTTTTCTCTTATTCTCTCTGTTTTCGAAGAGGCAAGAGGGGAACGATTCATTTATTCCTTTGTTATAGTAGTGCAAAGTAGAGAAAAATATCAGTTTCTGGATATCTTTCGCCATTCATTTCGATTGTGATTTCAGTGTATTTGAGATTTACCGCTTGTCATGTTATGTTGTTAATGTGTTTTTATTGTGTAGTTGCGAAATTAAGTTGGATTTTTTTCTCTTCCTTCGACAGCACCCATATCCGTCAGAAGAACAGAAAAGATCTTTAGCGCAAGAAACTGGTCTGACAATTCTTCAAGTAAACAATTGGTAAGATGTCACATTTATAATACTCTTTCAATTGTGTTTTACATTGAAAACTTCAAGACATATATACATATTCCTTTCCTCAACGCGGCATCGAAACATGAAAAAATCCCAAGAAATAATATCTCTTATCTCAAACAAGTGTTAATAATAAATGAAAACATGAAGCAACAACATAATCTTATTCTATTAATCAAATTTCCGACATACTTATTACCATTAATTTTTTGCCCTCCCATTTAATTGACAAAGATGTCACTCTTGTTCCATAATTAACGAGTGGGCAAGATGAATCACTTCTTAATTGCCACCAAGTTTACCATATAAAATCAATACCGTTTCAAGATAAAATAGAGGCTTTTAAAATCCAAGTCCATGAATAATATTGATGCCACTTTCTCTCTAATAAATTTATTTCAAGGAAAAGCACACTCTTTTGTCAACATGTGTTCTTTTTATAAAGGAAAGACCAGTGATAAATTTGGAAAAATGTATAAAAATAGCTACACCTTTCATTCTGGCTTCATCGCCCTTTGTAAAAACAAAATCCTGGAAGTCTGGAACAATATTTGAGAATATGTTTTAAGAGTATTGGTTTTGACATTAGTTGTTAAATTTGTGACATAAAGATAACTTTTTTCTTTGTGTCGTCTTTTTTTTTCTTTTTTCTTTCTTTGTTTTCCTTGTTGAGACAACGATATGTTTCTAAAAATTGAATGCAAATTTTGATGTTGCTGGAGCTGAAGGACATGCTGTCGAAAATATGAATCAAAGGAAAAAAATGGGTAAAATTGGATTTAACACAAAAAGCCTTTTGTCAAAGAACTGATCATCTAAATTAGTCTTCCTTTCTTTGCTTTAAGCAATGCTTTTACTTTGGCCTCCTTATTAGCAGCCACAAAGCAATCCAAACGTTTACATTCCATTTTCTTGTGCCTCTCTGTTGACTTAAGCAAAAATCTTTTGATCGTCGTCGCCCTTTGATTTTAAATTAGAAATTTTTGCAGGCATTTTAAAGCTCAAAGATAAGCAGACAATCAAAGATACTATCTCATTAGATTGCTTTTAAGGCAGGCCTAGAGTTGTTGTGCGGTTCTACGTTTCATTACCGATCAATGAAAGAATAGTTTCGACACGAAACACGACGTGTGCGTAGTTATTGTGGTTCATTATCGAATCGGTCCAATTAAAAGTGACTGATGATAAACCAATGTATAATTGCCAGTTGTCTAAAAGAATTAACGTCAGGCCATCAATGAAACCCCCAATTAACCTGTGTTGGGGTTGTCAGGAATGCCATGAATAGCGCTTAATCTGCTATGATTCGCGTCTGGGGCTTAAACAAAACAACAGCACACAATTAATGAAGTGTCCACGTTTAAAACACTGACTGTCAAAGCTGACCTATTTCGGAATTAAAGAGCAGATCCCCCTCTTTTTTATTGGTCACTGATATACCCAAATTGATCAATAGGTGACAATTAATTTAACCGTCGATCAATCTTGATTAAGTCACAATCTATCGATAATGGCTTATACGTTTCACTGGAAATAGTCTGTTTACAAGAGAATTTTTCTTGTTTGTTCTATTTGGAATTCTAAAGTAAAAAGATTAAGAAAAAAAGAAGGTTTTCATTTCTATTCTTTTTGTATTGCCGAAGACCTGTTTGTTTTTCTCAACAATACAAAATCTGTAATTTTTGTACATGTATTTTCTAGTAATCTCAAGTTCCAAGCCCAAACAAAAGAACAAGAAAAGACAATTTCCTTACACGATATTCAATCGATTTTTTCTAAAAGCTTAGCAAACATATGTGCCAACATGACAAACATACTTTATTATTGTTATTTTTAAATTCTGATTTCGCTCCATGTCACTTTTTCTTGCTTTTAGCTTGACGTTTATTTAGTTTGCTTTAGATAGTTCTGACGTCTAAAAGTTTAAATTTCATATGTGGAAAAAAAGGTTTCAAAACTCTAGAATGCCGTTCCTATGCTTTTCGTTATTAATATTTGATGAGATTGTTTGTTACCGTTGGTGCTTATTGCCACAGCGCACGGTCTGACGACAACCGCGTGTTGAAATGGGGAAAAAAGATGACAAAAGACTGAAATGGGATTTTTTAAATTTTTTTAAAGAAATAATTGGAAAAAATATTAAATTTTAAAATATTTTTCAAGTATTTTTGGGTTACTTCTCATCATGCCGGTACCTAAAGGACCTTCTAGAAATAGAAAAGACATTCTTTGAACCCGAGAACCCCTGACAGAGAACTCAAAAAGCCCTTGAATTTTCAAATTCAGACAAGGAAAATATCTGTTTCTGATTGTTTTCCATGTTTTTAGTTAAACAGACATCCCATAAACAACTAAAACTGAATTATTTATCAACACTAAAAATTCTGATACTTTGATTACAAAATGATGGAACATACATCGAAAAAAAACTGGATTTTACTCAGATGTCTTCGCAAAACTTGTATTATAGCGTGTTTTTCTTTGCATGTTCTTCGTTTTAAGCTCTTCATAAGCTTAAAACAAAGCGTAGACAGTGTGAGCAGGTAAAATTTTGGGAGGAAAACAGCATCATTATATATACTTGTCTTGGGTTTTTAGAAGAAAAAAAACCCAACTGTTTTCAAATCAGATGAAAGGTTTTTGCCGACACTCAAAATACTATGCCACGTCTATAGTAAGCGGTCTATTTTCGATGTAACAGTTCCCCACCCTATATTCTAAGTTTATTATTTATCTTATTGTGAAGTGCGCCGAAGTGCAGTGATTATCTTTATCAATTGTTCTCCGAATACGATGATACGACATGGTAGTTGTAAGCAATCCTTTGTTTTGAGTCATTGTTTAGGTACATGATTTATGTAAGAGGTAACACACTGTGCTCAGCACGATAAACCAAGCGAACACGTTCATAAAATAGAATGGAAAAGATTAATAAAAGATGATAATAAGATTTTAAAAAGTTGAAGCTGTTAAAAGACTCTTAAAAGAAATCCTTATATTACTGAAATCTCTGCCAAATGTTGACTGTTTTTTTTTTCCCCATCTCAATAATTCCGAATATTCATCTAAATATCATTTTTAATGAAAAATTACTTTCCCTCCAGGGGAATACTCCAAGAAAATTGTCGCAGATATGGTCTTTAAAACTTCGTTTTTCTAATCATTCTGTCGTTGAGCCTGATTCAAGTTTGAATTTTCTCAACCATTTAAAACGAAAAAATTATTTCAATGTAAAAAAAAACAAAAAAACACGTTTATTAATGAGGATTTCAATAACGTGTCTTCCAGAATGGAGCAGAAAAAGAAAGAACTCTTTGAAATAGGCACACCAAACGCATTAAAATAAAAGAATTAACTTCATATGTCACCTTTCTAAAATATAAAAACACTGATGTGTTATCTTTTTGGCTTTTCAATAAAACCTTTCAGAACGATCAAAATTTATTCACAAAGTGCCACGAAATGAATAACATGCCATGTGACAATAGCATTTGTGAAGATCGTTGTGGAGGTAAATGTCACATTCGTGGCTAAACAACTACGGTTGCTTATAACAATATGTCAAAAAAGTGGCGTGGCGGCAAGCTATGACCTGTGAGAACTAAACTAAAGACAGAACATTAAGAACTGTCTCAAATAGTTACTGCTTTCCCGTCTTGCGACCACGACCACATGTCTTTTTAGACACTGATTCTTTTGTCGTTTCATAAGGTTTGGTACTGAATTTCCCTTGTATTGGAATGCATGTATAGGTGTTAAATGTGCGGTGTATTCGCATATGAATTATTAATTACCAGATTATAAAGATTGTATTTTGTTATATCTCCGACGGTTTTGAAAGCCGGTTTTGAAAGAGAGTCGGTCAGCATAGGCTCACACTAGATTACTTAAAAACCTAATCAACTCAATATGGCACTTAAATAATTCATTTGTCATCGCTAAAGGATCAGAGATTTGGTAGTCTATCCCTAAGTGCTATAGAAAACGTTTAAAACTGGACAGATTTCCATTGTAGGTAGTGACAGATCAATTCACTTAGATGACAATTAACGGGCATGGGAATTAAATGTAATTAAAGTAGGAAGTGGTTTGATAGAAAGCTACTGATGTTTTGAATTGGAGTGATAAGAGCCTTCCTTGAACTTTTCATGACACAAAAAGCTTTAAACATAATCCGGAAAACCAAAACCTATCAACCTCAATATAGCAGATGGATGAATTTTCTTCGATACGTGTCTAGTTTGGATTTTGGTTTACTTTGACAAAACTTGTGTTCCGCAGCCCCATGATGCCTTACGGCCGTGGTGTCTCGTGCTGGTCTTGCTGTCAACATCATTGTCAGTTTTTGTTTCCACGTTGACTGACTGCTTTGTTTAGAGATGAAAAAAGACGTCTTATTTTATCCCAACAAACTCATCGTTCGATTTGTTGCATTTTGATTTACTGATTCGATTCGAATGGAATAACGATGACACTTCTTTTCTCGTGATGTAAAAATCCTTCACTGGTCATAAATGTAAAGCGCATTGAGATATCTGAAATACGCTATATAAGGAACTCCCATTATCATTATTATTATTATATTATAAGTTATTAGGAGTCTTAAAGTATATTTTGTTGCCCAATTATCATTTATTCACGAGTAAAATAATCGCGACCTGACAAGTTTTTGAGGTTTCCAATAATCTGGAGAATTCGAAACAGCCCTCAGTTCTTATCTTAATGAATGAATACTGATATGAAGGATGTTTCATGTTCCTAATTAGATTTCGATCCTTAACGTTCTTAACCCTGACCTCTCTTCCTACACAGGTTCATCAATGCCAGAAGAAGAATAGTACAGCCAATGATAGATGCTTCAAACCGTGCAGGCAAGTCCCCAGTAGTCACGGTATTTAAATCAAGACGAAGAAAAAATTCTCTGGGACAAGGGATTCCTTCTCCTGGTCCTCCGAGGTATGGACCTGGTCCTGGGCATCCTCCTCCCGGGTACTATCCTGAACAGCATCATCCACAGGCGCATCCTAACTACCACCTTGACGGCAGCCCTCAAGGACACTTTCCACCGCGTGGCTACATGCCGGATACAGTGTCTAGTGGGATGAGTACCATGCAGATGCCAACCACTGTCTCACACACCATGCACGCTCAGTTACCTGCACATGCCTATAGACAAGCCATGCAACCATCGGTCCAACAACCAATGTACATTCCTGGACACCCTCACGCTATGATGATGCCTCCTCCTGGACATCCGCATGCACATGCACATCACCCTGGACATCCAGGCCAGCTTATTTCGTCGAGTCAGACCTCGCCCTCGATTATAGTTAGTGAAGGGGTCATGACACAGTCAGTTATGGACATGCATTCAAGTTAAATGACAATCAACTCTATCTACGACAAGTCTCAAAGCTGCTTAGAGTTTAACTGAATCATTAGGTTTGTTTCAAAACATAGAATCTGATATGTACCAACTTAGTAACTTGATGTGCTCGGGCCATGGAAAGGGAACCAAAGGGCTTGCTAGACTAGAGAACAAATTCTAGAAAAGGTTTTTGTCATTAAAAAAAAAGATTATGTATAGAGTACCGACGGCGAACCTAGGAAAAATACTTTTAACTCTATAGGATACCATAGCGTTAATACTTGGTTATTTTTCGTAGACACGAATAGCAACAATCCCTTTATTCTTTCTACCCAGTTGGTACGTATTGGAATAATTATTCCTTTCAATCACGTTGAATTTGAAGCCATTTTTCTCTGTTCTGTTTAAGAGAAAATAGTCTTTAGCTCAGATGTGATATAGTAATATAGAGAAATAAAACAAAGGATGAAATTGAAGTACAACGAGAAGGTGATGGCCACTTCATCGTTGGAACATACGTTTAAGTTTTGAAACTACTCAGTATACTTTGGCTGTCCAATTCTGTACTTGTTTGAAGAGTACACTGAATATCATGGAGAGAATGGAATGATAACTAAGGCGTTATTTTGGGGCCACAGGAAGAAAATCAATATTGTCTAACTACCTCGAGTTTGAGGGAAAAAATTCTTAGTATCGATGTTACAAAGTTTATACTATTCCTGTATTATTGTGAGAATTTTATCAACAGAAGATGGTCCGTGGCTAAATTTGAAAATCTTTTCGTATTAAACGAATACGCAAACTTTATAAACAACGCTTACATATTATATATTTGTAAGCAAGATTACTTTACTTTAGGCGTGACGTCATCCTGTTCGAATTATATTTTCAAGAAGCTTCGAATGGGATAACGAAAGATCTTTCTCTCAGTAATTTGCGCGCGCTGTTTACGCGAAGAAAGGAGCAAAAAAAGTTGTAAAACTGTTTCAAAAATTCCAAGTCAGAGACAAACAGTTCAAATACTGTTACGAATCCTGACTTCAATTATTGTATTTTTATATACATAAAATTTTTGAGATTGTGTTCCATATTTTACGTTTATTTTTTTACGATTGGCAAACACGTTCACTTGCTTCCTTGTCCTATATCTTAACCTCGTAGGATCTCATAGGATATTTWAAAAAATCCTTTACAGTTTAATGAGTGCGAATTTCTGAAAGAAAGATCTATAGTTCCTTTGCTGTCAATCCAAGTCAAACGGTGGGGAATCTCTTTCATTGAGAGTAAAAACGCCGGTTTCGGGATTTATTGCAAGAGGATCTATATGCCAGAAGTTAAGGTAGCTAGATTGGTTTTCGTATGAGTGGAAAACGATAAAGCAAATTGGTAGTACTTTTAGTGTAGTATCCTACCATAACCGTAACTGCGCGTTGTGATTGGATAATTCAAACAAAAACAATGTGGAGTCAGCACCGCGAGCGCGCTTACCACTCGTGCAAAAACTTCTTTATTGTAAAGTACCGTAGGTCGTTTGAACTTTAGCATCCGCCATCAAATCATACTTTTCAAGACAATTAAACGTTTTTGTCTTGTGCTAATGCCCTGAATTCACCGTACTTTAGAAAACAAGAAAAACAAACTCTATAAGTTAGGACAAGGCAATATTTCTGTTTTAAATATATAAGCTGTCAAAGAGGTTAGTTATTAGAAAGGGAAAACAGCCTTTTATTGCGCTCAGAAGTTAAAACTTTCTGGGAGATTTTAGTTATATTAGTGCTTTCCCGATGTTTAGAAAAGAATGACTCCTGTTTCAAGTGTAAACCAATGATTGTGTGAATAGGCAAAAAAGTAGTTTCCTTAAAAAGGAGAAAAAACAGGATAGGCTACACTTTTTTATGATTATGAATAGTTCAAAGAAAAAATGTTAACAAAATATGATGATGATGATGATGAATGATGATGTATTATATTCCCGTCTAACAGTTTCTAGTATTTTGTTTATATATAAATATTTATATAAACATATATGAATGTGGCGCTATTTTGTAAATGCAGATCTAGATTTAGTCTTTTAAACTGAATACGGAGTATATAAATATGTGATTTACTGAATCTATTGAAGTGTGTGTGTTTCTTGTGAACCTTTAGAATAGATAGCCTGACAAGGAACTATTGTGTCATAGTAAAATTCTTAAGGGCAATGGCATACTGAGGGGTTGAAGAAGTCTCCGGGTAAGCGGATGTCGTAAATAATTTAGTCCGGATAGATAACGGATTTAGAGTAAAATATAATCGGCTTGGCGGATCTTACAAATACAACAGATTGCGGTCCTGGTCCCGGCCGAACCAACACTCGGGGTCTTAAAATAAATGAGAAGAAGGTAATGCCTTTGTATTAATTACATCTGAAAATGGTTAGACCTTCACGTTGCTCGGATGATCGCGTAAAATGGCGGTCCAGTCTCTCCACTCATCATTACTAACCAATATCGGAGGGACGTAAAAAAGCCACTGAGGACGTAAAGAAACCCTGACAGTGACCACCCTYAGTGCCTACACTTCATACTAACCATCTCTCATGCTTGTAAATTGCATAAGAGCAATTTGATTACATCCATATAGAAAGGGCGCTATAAAATAATAAATCATTATCATTGCGGTTTCTTTCTTTCTTTCTGGTCCGGAGTTCGGTTTTGCTCGTTATAGAGTTCGGATCTCAGATCTAAACCCTCTTCAGAAATGTTTTACCGTTGTGTTTTCTCGGCCGAGAGAAAAGATACAAGGCAACTGTGACATTTTGTGTATTCAGATTTGACAAACTTTTACGCAGATCGACGGATTCGGGCTTTATTACTAACAGATCAATTGATTTACATACCCCTATCCACACCCCGACCCTATGTTATTATTAATATTATTTTCACAATCAAGTTTAAATTTTAAGCAAATACTTGCACTCGACATTCGATAGAATTCTCTGCTTTATCCCGCACTAACATTTTCGTGGTCAGTCGCGTTTCTCAAAAAAAAGCTAAGAAACCATTTGCACTCCGTACCAACATCGTCAACACCAAAGCCCCCACACTCGACACACGCGTGCGGCCATCCAATCCACTATTGACATTTATAGGCTCTTTCCACGTACAGATAAAGATAAAGAAAAACTCAACGCAATAGCCCAATAAAGGTGAATTATTAAGAAAAGCGTTGGAATCTGTTTTCTGTCTAAAGTTAGAGCAAAGATAGGTGTGGCAATGAGCGGCTTGATCCCATTACAGGAAAACTGTTTAATAAAAGCACCACAATCGTCTTAGTTGAGTGACAAATCCAAAGGGCAACTCTGCCTCAGCGATCATACCTTGATAACGGGACACATTTATGATGTATACTATAAAAAGGTCAGTCAGTTGGCTGGCTAGCCCGTAGAAGGATACCAATTATACAATAGTGAAGTAATCATCGAATCATTAGACCTCACAGAGTGTTAGATATTTCATCTCTCTTTCTCTATGTTATTGATGAATGAAGCTGAAAATAACCCATTCAAAAGAAATTACATGTTCGCTGTTCAAGAGGCGTGGTCCATTGATAAGGTAAACTTTTCCACGGAAATGTCTTTTAGAGGTTCAACTGACCCCTTAATAAATTCTAAAGGGGTTGATAGAACTTGTGGTGATCCTAATTTAGGGCATTGGATTAAAGCCTTTAGAGCAAAATAGAGTTAATTGGAAAGGGTAATCAGGTTGATTGTTTGATTTCACTGAATCTTTCCCTTATGATGTTTGGTTTTTCAGACTGTCAAATTAGCCTAAAGTATAACAGTTTTATCAGGCAAGACTTGGATCAGCCCTCTAAATGAAAAATTTGATGACAGACCAGGGGCAGATCCAGGAATTTGTTCAGGGAGGGGTGCTGCGCACAAGGTTAACCCTGGGAGGGGTGCAACCCTTAGAATCAAAGGGAAAAACATTATTTTGTATTGGTTATCTTCGAAGTATAGGGGCACAAAGTTGAACCAGGGAGGGGTGCGCACCCCCTGCACCCCTCCCCTGGATCTGCCACCGCAGACTCATGCTGCTCCTAAACTGTGTGGGAGTTCAAGAAGGGAATGGAAATGGAAAGGGAAATGGAAGAAGAAGAGGAGAATATGAGAGATGGCCAGCCCTAATTATAATGCATGTAAATCCACTTCTAGTCTCACTCCTTTCCTCTGCAAGGATAGCATCTTTGGTACCGCATTTTAGGTAAAAAGATTCCTGTGCTTGTAATAGATTTGCAACAAAATAAGTAGGGAAGAGAATGAGGAGAGTAAGAGAGATGGCCAGTCCTAATGCAGGTCAGTGAATCTGCTTCTAGCCCCCTACTAGTCTTCAAAAGTTTAATTAATGGCCATTCATCAAGAACTATAGATTGATTGATTGGTAGATAGATAAACTCTATTTCAGTGTCAAGATTAATTGGGGACACAATATTTTATATGCTTTGATGTTTCCTTATGACCAAACAAGATATATAAAAGAGCTTTGTCATTTAAAATGAACCACTAAAAGCCTAGTCATTGAACTATCTTATCAATATTGGCTTAACATCAAATTATAGGGTGTTTAAGAGTCTTGCCATTGATATTTGATGAGTCGGAAGATTAAACTCCATGACTTGGATAACTTAGACATAACAATAAAAGATAAGCATGAAATGCAATGCAGTTCACACCTGTTTGACTACAACCACATTTGAAAACCATAGCAAATCAATCAATATTGCTCTGTTTACAAAAACACCACTGGTACATTTTATTTTTTGTTGTAAGTACATTAGAGGTTAGTCAGATGCTGCTTGCTGAGAGGAGAGCCGTGCTCAGGATTGGATGTGCATGTATCACAAAAACCATTCAAATCCCTTAATTACTTATTTATGAGTATTTATGAGATATGTGTGCCTTTGATATTATATTCCCAGTATTATCTACTGGGTATACTTCAAAATCACATCCTTTTTTGTAAAAATGCTTGCCTAACAAGCCATTTTCACAAAGATACAGCTTATTGTACCTATATTGTACCTATATAGGTACAAAATTGCTGCCAAATATATCACACATCTGATATATTCTAGTCAACCTTTCATTGTCTTTTTAAGACTTTGTTCTAATTTAAATTTTTCTTTCACTGTTACCAGCATTGCTTGCTACCTCTTTTCTTAGCAAGATCTATTTTTACCCCATTTTAATAATAAAGTGTCAAATGAATCCAATGCAATTGTTTATCATTCATAAATCATTAAGGTAATAAGGGCTCCCAATGCAGCAGGTCTCCCTTTGTCCCCCTTCCTAAAGCAAACCAAATATGAAGGGCTGCATTGAGCTATTCTCTTATAAATGTAGTGAGCTTGGGTTGCCTGTGCATTAACTTCTCATAGTACCCGATTACACTTTATTAATATAAAAAGATTTGCAACTTGCCTTTTCCTCTTGTATTATTGACCACTAGTTCATCCAACAAAGGGACCCCAATATCACATGGATTCCCTTAAAAACAAAATGGCGGGTTAATGTAGGTAACTCAGTCCGTTAAATACAGGTATATTTTTAACAAAGTAAACTAGACGTCTCAACAAAAATTCTGCTTTCTTTGAGTACTAAAACAGCAAAAGAAAAAATTAGGTACAATCTTCTTGGAACAACAACGAAGTGATGAGAAATACAACTGAGGAGAGGCGGATTACTAATTTTAGAAAAAATTTGGTACATACCTTGACCCAAAAGCTCATAAAATTAAAAGGCCAAGAATTTTTTCTCGGGTACCGTAAAAATTATAGATACCTTCAATGAACTGCAAGAAGAAGATTTATATAAGATAAATACACTTATGTGAGGACTAAACTGAGCAAAAAATCTAAATACATGTATTTGGACTCACGTGTTGTATGGTTACTGGCGGGAAAATGAGGGGCATTTTGAAGCTTGCCACAGGGAGCCCAAGTTTATTTAACTGAAACATCGGATAATCAGAAAATTCGAATAATAATAATAATAATATTAATAATAATAATAATATTTATTTATAAAGCGCAAATACAAATCTGTTCTAAGCGCTAGTAAACAAACGACAAAGACAACGACAAAATAAAATTATTTACAAAGAATATGCTAATTTGAAGAGATAAGTTTTAAGTTCAGTTTTGAATGAGGCTAGACTTGATGCATTTCGGAGATATTGGAAGTGAGTTCCAGAGTTCAGGAGCAGCCACAGAGAAGGAGCGATGACCATAAGATTTAAGATTATAAGAATGTGCTGATAGAAGAACTTGTGATGCAGAACGAAGATTAATAGTTCAGGTTAAAMATCGAATAATCAGAAAATTCGAATAGTTCAGGTTAAAAATCGAACAATCAGAAAATTCGAGTAGTACAGGTTAAAAATCGAATAATCAGAAAATTTGAATAGTAAAGGTTAAGAATCGAATAATCCCAAAATTCGAATAGTTCAGGTTAAAAATCGAATAATCAGAAAATTCGAATAGTTCAGGTTAAAAATCGAACAATCAGAAAATTCGAGTAGTACAGGTTAAAAATCGAATAATCAGAATATTTGAATAGTACAGGTTAAGAATCGAATAATCCCAAAATTCGAATAGTTCAGGTTAAAAATCGAATAATCCCAAAATTCGAATACTTTTCGGATCTACGATTTCCACAGGAAGCCCGTAGATACGAAACAAATTCGCGCCTTTTTTAATAAATCTAAATAACGCCTTTGTTGATTGGTCCTTCGTACCAATGAAAAATAAGATTGATTTTGATTGGTTGATGAGTAATTATCACGTTGCTGTGGTAATGGCTCTACAAAGCTCTTGAACTCAAGGGTTCCATGTTTACATAAACACGAACATTCTATTCGATAAATCCTAAACAACATCTTTAATCAAGCCCAAAAACAAAACCAGTCAAAGCTGATTACTTCTAAGTTGAATAAACATGTATGGACCATAAAGGTTTAGGATGTTGCAGCGCCAAAATAGCTCCAGGCCGTACACCAGTGGAAGTTTTCGAACCAAATTACAGTTGTTCGATGAATTTATCAAAGAATTCACTTTCGTTGATGAAGAATTAAACCCCGAGGAAAGAAGACAGATTTTACAAGATCGTCTCACAAATGGTAAATACTTCCTATATATCTATTATCTTTAGTATCTGGACTTCGATGTTCGTCTGTTTTGAAATACATATTGTGTTATCTCTAACACAAACAGTTCATTAAATCTTTCAGGATACGAACCGTTCTGCGAAGCCATCAGAAATTTGTTCGGCAACGATGTCACTACTCAGGACCTGAAAGCATTGTTTAGGAAAATTGCCCTAAATCCTGATGCCAAAGTCGATTGGAGTGAGGTAAATCCTGTATAGAATCATAATTAGTTACTGAATAACCTCTTTCAGAAGCAAATTAACTTATTAATAGAATTAATTAAAAAGTTACAAATTCACGTGCAAAAAAATTCGTATTACAAAATATCACTTTCAATGGTTCTTTATTGGCCTCATGAGGTGCATTAATTTTTTGAATAGAAATTATTATTATTAAGAAGGGATTAAGTATTTATAAACTTCCTCATAGCTATTTAGATGTATCTCAATACAGTTTTTAATATGTTCTTATTCATTGAAGATGATGAAAAGATTTTGCAATTAATAGATGTTTTTATTTTTTTGTTCGTAGCTGTTTGGTATTGGTGGGGCTACCGATGAGGTACCAGACCTCCTTCTTAACGAAGACACTTCCTCTGTGATTACGACAAGCAAACGACGCACAGTTGGTGAGGCAGGAGGTGGGTATTAATTTTTATAAGGCCCAGACAAGTCCAAATTTTACCAGACAATATATTCATAGACTGGGGAGGGGGGTAACCTCCAGGGTAAGAGTATCGGGTAAGCTTGTCAGAAATTTTCAAAAATACCCCTTAAAGAAACAGGAATTCCTTTAAAGAGGGCATGGTTAGAAAATGTTATTACTGTTTTTACCCTAAGAGTTATGACGAGCACACTGGATACTCTTATCCTGCAGTCACCTCTAAACCAACCCCCCCCCCCCTCCCCAGGTTCATTTGACTGGCCACTATTTATAGTCATGGTATAAACCAGCCCTAAATGACTGGCTTCTTATTCTTGACTTTGAGAGGAACTTTGTAAAAATACAGTAGATTGTTATCCTTCACTGCACATGAAAACTATTATGTTTATACAAAGTGCCCCTCAAATTTGATGCAAATGAGCCCAATCAAAATGCTTTATGGGTCGTAACATACCAGTGAATATTGCTTTTATTATTATAATAATAATAATAATAATAATAATAATAATAACTTAAGATCTAGTCTTAAAAGAAATATGTACCCTGGATATAGAGTAACGCAAGTCAACATAGTATTTGACTTTCTATCTGGGTACCACACGGATTTGATTAGTAAACTGGCTGATGTAGGCCTCACTGAAGGACTAGAAATTGTAAGAAAGTGTCAGAAATGGGTTATTTCACGGAACTGTGAGATTGTGAAATGTCTGTACAATTGTTAAATTTGTATACATCTTTGTAAAATCAGTCATGCAGGCATTTGCTTAGACTATTCATGCCCGCAATATTCTGTATTCATGTAGCAAAAATGTCTGAAGTTGAAATAAACATATGATAATAATAATAATAATAATAATGGTAATAATGTTTAATATTTATAAAGCGCAACTTTAATATGTGAATATGATTGAAATGCGCATAATGCTTCTTTTACTTACGTAACAGGAGACAAGAAAAGAAGAGATGTTGTACAGTGTATTGAACATGTACCTAAATACAACTTCTATGTCACTGCTTCTCAAAAGGGTATTATTTGCCAATGGAGTAACAAGGTATTTATTTTAAATTTTGAATTTCTTAATGATCTAGTTTTTGTTTATTTGTTAATATATTTATGGCACAACATGACCACGATAGTGCCACAACCAAGCATTTTTATTGTTGAAGGCTGAGCAGTGTTCTCATGTGCCCTGTGACTTTCATTTAAAATGTGTCAATAATTCTGCCGTTCCATTTTAAGTTCAGCTCTGTTTCGATTCCAAGCTAATTAGTTGATCATAAACCCACCATTTTGCATGTGACCTTGAAATAAATTTTAGAAAGAGTCTCATCCTGTTATTCAATATGACCCCAAACCTCAGTTTTACACTGATAGAAAATGAATTATTTGTATTTTCAGTTTCGCTTACAAGCCTGCACTGATATCAACGTACGTATCGTATTAGTATGACTTCACATTACTTTTTCTCTTTATTTGAACATACTATAATAAGTTTCTCATCTTTCTCATCTCATCTTTCTCAATCTTTTAGGAATCATCCTGGGTGACTGGTTGTGGCTTTTTGCCCAGTTTACGGAGGATAGCAGTAAGAAAACACTTCATTTTACACATTTTCTGTGTTAATAAGGACATGTGGTGACAATTTCTCACCAGCATTTTACTTCTTGCAGGTAACATCTGAAAGAGCTGTAGCATTATGGGATTACAGAGCAAAAAGAAAACAGTCTGTAAGTAAAATGAATTATATGATACAGAGTCAATAGTAAAGATCTTCTCCAAAATCACTGTAGGTAGCTAGGGTGTTGGGAATGTCTCAGTAGGTTTAGGTTGTTAGAAGGGTGGAATGTCATTAAGGTGTTGATAGGGTGTCAGTAGGGTGTTGGTGGGATGTCAAAAGGGTGTTGATAGAATGTCAGTAGGGTGTCTGTAGGGTGTTGGTAGGGTGTCAGTAGGGTGTTGGTGTGATGTCAAGAGGGTTTGATAGAATGTCAGTAGGGTGTTGGTAGGGTGTCAGTAGGGTGTTGGTAGGTTGTCAGTAGGGTGTTGGTAGGTTGTCAGTAGGGTGTTGTCGGGTTGTCAGTAGGGTGTTGCTAAGTTGTTAGTAGGGTGTTGGTAGGGTGTCAGTAGGGTGTCAGTAGGGTTTTGGTAGGTGGTCAGTAGGGTGTTGGTAGGTTGTCTGTAGGGTGTTGGTAGGTTGTCAGTAGGGTGTTGGTAGATTGTCAGTAGGGTGTTGGTAGGTTGTCAGTAGGGTTTTGGTAGGTTGTCAGTAGGGTGTTGGTAGGTTGTCAGTAGGGCGTTGGTAGGTTGTCAAGAGGGTGTTGCTAGGTTGTTAGTAGGGTGTTGGTAGGGTGTCAGTAGGGTGTTGGTGGGATGTCATTAGGTTGTCAGTAGGATGTTGCTAGGTTGTCAGTATGGTGTTGGAGGGATGTTGCAGGTTGTTGGGGGTTGCTGTTGGTCCATACACCCTACCAACACCATTTTAAAGATGATTCAATCTTGTTATTACACAGACTATTTACCAGATAAAGCCAATAGAGAATTCACCCCAGTGTATGACTTACATCCCATGGAAAACCAACTCCATGAATGAAGACACTTTACTTTTCGGAGATGACCAAGGTAAAATCGTACCTCTATTACAAATTACAAGAGAATGCCAATGATTCCAAAATCTTCAGCCTCAGACCTGTTTACCATGGGTGTAATATTTTCCCATTTCAACCGTTGAGCACAGAAATGATACCTTAGAGAGTATAGTAACACGTGTTCTGAAAAGGGAAAACATTAAATCTGAGCTAGAGGTCCATACTTTTGCTGTTGTTATGTCTTTTTTAGGCCATGTTGTTCAGTGGGAATAATAGAATCGTTTGCGTTTGTATTTCTACAGGTTATGTAAACATGTTGACCATCTCCTCCAAGGATCTTCATATGAAGAACTCAAACACCAAAGCAGATTCTGTCGTTGTCAACATAGAGCCCAGCAAGCTTAGCAGGTGAGGGAGAATGCATAGATTACGCAGGATTTAGATTCTTACCAGTAACTGGGCATCATGTACTTTTATATTCATATTTGAGGTCTTGCATTTAACAACTAAAACAGCAAGCTTTTAACTGCTCTGTTAAGTAACAAAGCACACAGTAATTGACATAAGCACAAAGGAAGTGTGAAGACAACACAAGCTGTAGGCTAGTGCTTTTCGCATATCTCGATTGCTTTCGGCTTTAGTATYTACACTATATAATAAAAATGAATAGTGCATGATATTTTATCATTTTCATCTTTAAAGTCATCATTAAAAACCTTTTCACAGACTGGGTTTTTTAGCCTGCATGTAACTCAACTTTGAGTGAGAGTTGCTGAGCTGATGCATATGATTTTTTTATTATTTCATAGTGAAATCAAACGAAGAAAATTTCATGATGACTGGGTTCTTAAAGTAAGTGAATACAGTTACCTTTCTCAATCCCTCAAATTTTGTTCTGTTTTTGTTTGTTAATCTTGTCCTCCCTGGTCTTGTACTTTGTTCATTTGAAAATATGCTCTCCTGTATTTACCTGCTTGACACAAACTCTTTAATGTCAAACATGTTATTTCCAGATAAAGTATTTCCCACAGTTAGAGATGTTTGGTAGCTGTTCCCCGAGTTCAACGTGTTCATTTGTTCTGGGTAATCTTGATAGAGTGTTAAATAATGGGTAAGTCATGACAAAGTGCTCTACCCTTGCCAGCTGTACTTTCAATCTCAGTTTAGACTACAAGTCATTGTCGCTTCTTGCAGCTTTTCCAGTTATCAAACTATGAATCACACGCGCCGAATCGTCGTTTTGCAAAATCTACGATGGCGATGTCAACCGGAAGTGTAAATAATTTCTCTTTGGGGTTCTGTTCATTGGAGATTTCATTCAAAACATTGTCAGTGAAGTCAATTTATCCACGTTTTGATGTATTTTCTTTTCTTTTTCCAGTCCTGTAAGAGAGCTTGCTGTGCCTAAAGGTGTAAACTGCTTTGATTATTGTATGAGGGCAAATGTTATCATTACTGCAGGTAAACAATTTGTATAGTTGATGATCTCCCAATATCTGTATGGACCTGATGGATAGTAGTAGAAAAGATATTGGAATAAGAAAAAGATCCTGGTATAGGAAAACGGAAGGTCATTCAAGTAATCAGGAAAAAATAACGATAGTATAGAGTTAACTTACTAACTAACCATATTTTATTTTTCTCCTTAAGGTGCAGATAAAATCATCCGAATCTGGCATCCCTTGATCTTCACCAGGCCAACAGGTAATTCTCTCCATCCCTCTCTATTTTACCCTAGTTCGTTCGTTCGTTCATTCTTTCGTTTCTTCCTTCTTTCCTTCCTTCCCTCCTTCCTTGCTTGCTTGCTTGCTTGCTTGTTTGCTTG
>NW_022261732.1:87052-99343 GCF_009602425.1 Actinia tenebrosa | reverse complement strand
AATTTAGTCCAAAACTCTTTTCTTCGATTTTCTCGAAAACTAAGCGCTATTTTACCAAACAAACTACACAGTGGTTTTACTTACACTAAGGCCTACCTAAGTTTAAAATATTAGCAAAATCAAATTTTTCACCCTTGCCGCCCGATGTTTGATTTTTGCTGACATGCTCTCTTAAATTCTCTGTAGCACCAGAAGCAAGCTAATATGTGTAGTCAGTATCGAGAGGGAATTTAGAAAAGTTTGAAACCAATACACTAGGTCTTTGGTCTGTCTGTCTGTCTGTCTGTCTGTCTGTCTGTCTGTCTTCATAGGAAGATGCATTGATCACCCAATGGTATAGTTGCTTTTTGGTTCTCTGTGCTTGAGAGCGGTTTTTTTTCGGGTTGTCCGGGTGTCCTCTCGGAAAAATGTACTTATAAATTCAAATTTGATCTGGCGTCGAACGCTTTAGCCAGGCATGTCTGGCGCGAGTGACTAAGCAAACACCTCTCTTCGTGATCGAAGTAAAATAAATCCGGCATTTACATACCCCATCTGCAGAAGTCCTTGGTGTTAGCCCTACGTGCCACACAGGCATAAAGGATGATGATGATACCCCATCTGGGTCATCCGGTTATACGATATACATCAACTAAGCGAGGCTCTCTATGTCCACAGGTATAGCTTTGTGCAAGGTTGTCAATTTCGTCGAAAAGGTTTCCATCACCGTTTCCTTCCTTCATCTCGGCGCCYTGGCYATCGATCGCTTCCTCGCTGTATTCTACCCATGCAAGTCAATGGTCTCTATCAGATCTTCTAAGATTACTGTAGCCATAATATGGGGCTTCTCTATCTGTTACTGGGGACCGATTCTCTACTTCGGGGGTCTCGGAGTAAAAGATGGACAAACGGTGTGTGCCGTCAGAGAGTTCACTCCCTACTGGGAATATTGGTACGTGTTGTTTCTTGTTCTTCTGTTCGCTACACTCGTGCTTATACTGGTGTTGTACTTGCTTGTGGCCTTCAAGCTGTGGCTCCGTAAGCTGCCTGGACACCAGATGTCTTCTATACTGAAAGGAGTGGATCGTTCCAAGAGGCGTATGGCACGGATGATTTCAATTATCGTTGCAGCTTTTTATATTTGCTTTTTACCTTACTGGATCGGGTGGATCTCTTGTTCGTATCTCGTAACACAACTGAAAACAACCTGCAACCCTACTTATGAGTTTATCAGTATTCTGTTACTGCACTCCAACTGTTCCATCAATCCAATCATCTGTCTCTTGTTCAACTTACAGTATCGCTTGGAGTTGAAGATCTCTTTGCAGGATCCTCTTGGTCTACGCGTTAAAGCGATGAGGATTAGTTATCGAAGGCGCAAGACGTCCGARCCATTGTCACGATAATACGTGATGGACCTTAAACAATAGACCTCTTCGGCTCTGACGTAATGTTTTCCCATTTCAGACCACATGTCATTCCCTAGAAGACAGGGTTGTTAGCCCTGTGCCCAACCTCCTAGCCTGGAGGACCGGTAGGCTACCACAAGTAGCCCAGTATAATAGACCTCTTCGGCTTGGAGTAATGTTTTCCCATTTCAGACCACGTGTCATTCCCTTGAGRATAAGATTCTTTGTTTGAAATGATATTCTAGTTCAGTTCTTTTTTTTTCTTTTGAACTGAACTAGAATATYATTTCAAACAAAGAATCTTATTCTCAAGGGAATGACACGTGGTCAGAAATGGGAAAACATTACCCCAAGCCGAGGAGGTCTATTATACTGGGCCACTTGTGGTAGCCTACCGGTCCTCAAGGCTAAGGGATTGGGCACAGGGCTAACAACCCTGTCTTGTAAATAAAAGTGTTACGCAAACAGTAGCAAAGGAATCATCCTTTGTTGTTGACCTTCATGACAGCAGGCATAATGAGCAGTTAGGAAGTAAGTACTTGTGGAAGCACAGGAATCCCAGTAATAGAACGCTAATGATGAGTTTAAAAACCTTGAAACCAACACAATGAGATCACAGGCTTCAGATGATTCCACAGGGAAGCACAAAAGTTCTTGCCTCTTCTCAAATATTTCAATTATGTATGAACATTGCGCGCGTAATCCGCGGGATAAAGGCAAAGTAAAGATATATAACAGATGTAGCTGCTCAACTAATCGTTGCGCACCTTCCTCCTCTCTTTATCTGAACTCCGTTTCAAAAGTACGTAAGGCTTAAGTTACGTACATGGATAGGGGATGAGATAAAACAAGCCCGGGAGGCTGACCGATGAATAATACAACAGACCTCTCGCATGCTGCGCACTTGTGAAATTTGAATGAAAATTTGTGTCTATGCACTTAAGTGACCTCTAGTTAATCTTAACTAATCTTAAGGGCCCGTAAACAACAACAACAACAACAACAAACGACACAACACATACAAATATAAAAACCCAACAACAATAACAACAAAAAAGAAAACCCAACAAACAAAACACATACAAATGTAGAGACGAGAGCAAAACAACAACAACAACACAATAAAGGGAGCCAACAAACTCTACTCACATGTGATGCCAAGCCCTTGAATCAAACCTCAGACCCTAGATGTGAAAGTCAAATACAGCTACACACCAATTGATTCTTAAATAACGATTTTCTGTACGATTTTCAATTTTTTATATCTAGCTAGACAAAAAGTGGTCTGAGCCCAATTATCTACTGATCAGCTACCGCACGTAATTGACTAATAATCTGGAGCCGTTGCGGGTCAATACAATTCAATTCAATAACTTCATTAATTATACAGCTTGTCATTAATCCCATATACTGTCGGTAACTGTCCAATTATTTTCTTAATTGGACAGGTCTTGTTGATATGGGATTAATTAGGCAGCTATATAATTAATAGGTAATGGGATTTCATGCTCCCCAATCAAGAAATAATTGGACTCGAAAAATTCCTCCGACTGCCAAATTGGACTCGGCCTACGGCCTCATCCAATTTTGTCAGTCCTCGGAATTTTTCTCGTCCAATTATTTCTTAATTGGACAGCATGGAGTCCTATTACATATACTTATAACATAGCCACGATTTATTATGTAGTTAGAATAGTACGCGCGCGCTGATTGGTCGAAAACTGTGCTTTATTAGTTAACAGAGCACAGTGTTGACGCCATCCGCGCGCGCGAAGTTCTGCTAGATCCTGCGACCGTCTTTCTTTTTGCGTGAATAAATTCAATACCGAAATAAAATTAGTAACTATATAACAAAACGAATAAAACAGCTTTATACGTGCTCCGTTTAGTAATAAAGCACGCAGGAAGTGGCGTAAGCACGAAAGAAGTGTAAGTGCTTCTGATTCTGACACTTCTTGAGTGTCGTGCTTCTCCTAACACTTGTCTCGCGTTCTGCCAACCCCAGCGTGCTTTATAACTTCACACAGCACGCGCGCGCGTTTTCTATTTCCTCAAATTAACGTGCGCGAGCGTGCATTCAAAATTGAACGGTGCACGCTGACGTGATTGAGTAGAGCGCGCTATGTAATGAAGATTTAGTTAGAACAAAATTTGAATTTTCTTGGCTATGCCTCGTCGGCTTTTTTCGTGCTTAGCAACCTCCCGCGTGCATCAAGAACTGGATATACGCACAGCCTAGCATTGAACATTGCTTTTATAACATAGCAAGGCCGTAAAAAATATTTGATCAAAAAAAATTCAAATTTTGTTCTCGGCTCTACCTCTCGTGCAACTCTTGCGCTACCATCGTGCTCTCCACCTATCCGTGTGCACCATAAATAGATTTACGCACGCTAAGCATTGACCATTGCTTAATTCTTACGATCTCTACTTACGGAGCTAGGCAAAGAGCAGTCTACGCCCTATTATCTATCACTTATCTGGAGCCATTAGTCAGTGTAGTACAATACAATATCTTTATTTCAGGGAATCGCAATATAACAATTAACAGTTTTCTAACTTACGGGTCTATCAACTCAGACAAAGAGTTAGACAAAGAGTAATCTACGCCTGATTGTCTATCAGCTTTTCCGCCCAAATGACGGGTAATTTGAAACCATTAGTCATTAAAGAAAGTTCGACGCCAACGTTAACTATTGCTTGTCAAAGGAGTTAGGTGATTACCGCTTGTGTTTCCTGACTTCTGTGTTTCGAGAAGAGTCGATGAAACCACTTTAGAGCTTTAACCATTCCGAGGTTGAGARAAAAGCTGGGTGGAGTTGGCATTGCAGTGCATTTTGGGGCTGTTTAGGGGACTAAATGGCCGCCATCTTGGAAATATGTCTCTCAATCTCAGAATGGTTAATACCAAGTGGAGTAGAAAACTAACCGGCAATCAGTGAAATGCATAGTGACCGATATCTTCTCTTAGATACTAAAGATAAAGCATCCCAATATTGGTAAGTCTGTAAAATTTGAATGCGTTTCCGGTTAAAACGAACCAGAGTTACAAGCTTTCAAATGTGTGAAAACTTTTGAAAGCCATTAAATCCGGTTCTTTTCGTCTAATCCTGTTCAAATTTGCCAGACTTACTAATCTTGAGATGCTTTCTCAAATGACAAGTTTTTTTTCTTCGTTTCTAAAGTGGCTAGCTTGGCGCATGCGCGTATGGTTCTTAGCCCACAAAGGTAGCCAGCCCACTAGTGAACAAATTCGGAAGCAATAAGTATTTTTTCAAGCTGCAGATGAACAAATAAATTTAAGAATAAACATAATATTAAATCCCTCATGTCATAAGGTGGAATTGGGAATAATAAAAAAATTATTAGGAAAAGTAATGTTTTCGAGTTTGTTAGTTAAATTCGTGAGAGATTTTCTACGGTTTTACGTTCATAAAAATCGAATTTTGAACGGAAAAATATAAGTACAATAAACGTATATTTAAATGCGTTAATAATTCATTTGTTTAATGAGGAAAAGCGTGGAATAGATTAAATCTAGAGAATTACATAAATGTGTGAATTTTTACTGAGAACTAAGAACAATTCGACGACACTTGCTTTCCGAAGAGTGTTAGTTAAAAAATCTTTTTTTTAAAGAAGGAAAAAAGGAAAATGGAAATTAAAAAAACTGAAACATATTTTTTCGTGTAATTTTACTCCTATCACAATATTCTATTCATTAATTCATTCCGTGCGAGTTGTTATTATTCGTCTCTTCCTTTCTCCTTAATAGTCTTTTGTTTCCTTCACCAACGCACGACAAGATGATTAAAATAAACCACACGAGGCTTTTCAAAGTTTTACTAAATTACTTCAGGTCATCATGCGACGTCTGTAATCAGCCGAAAAAGGCTTAAAATTAATCCTTCGAACCAAAAGACCTGCAATGAAAAATCCCTTTTTGAGAAAAGTAGCTCCGTTGTAGGTTGAAAACGAAAGGCGAGCGCGTAAGTGTCATTTTCATTGCTTTAAAGTGTAAAAGAAATGACGAGAAGATACGTTGAAAAACGTGCTCTCTAATTTTTTTTTTCTGGTCGGTCTTTTAAAGCTACGCAAATAATGAACACAGTTATGTCATCACTTATTTGTCGTGAAGATTCAGAATATTACTAGTATGCCACAATAAATAATGCATCGCCAAAGTATCACATTACCAAGTGGTTTACTAACATCCTCTAGTCAAATTCGTAGGAAATCTTAGCCCGAGAGATATCCAATCCAATACTGTTACCATCGAGGAAAATACTATTAACAATAGCCGCGATTCACATCTAGAAATAACTTTTTCTTTAATATTTAATTTAAGAATTTATTTAGATAGGAAACGCAGTTTATTTCACTTCTCAAAGATAGTATAACCCAACTTTAATCTGTTTTTCTGGATGGATTAATGTCAGACACGGAAACAAAAGATAACAGTTAGAAACAAACCCACTTTTTTCCGAAAAAAATAATTAATTTTCCAACAATATTTTTTCATTTTAAATTTAATATTAACATTTTTATCTATATTAAAGTTTAATCATTACAACACCTTTTTGTCTATTCAATACACGTTTTTTTTTTTTCGGACATCGAGTATTTAACGCACGTACGACTTCAGATGCTTTTCCAGAAAAACATTTGTTCAATGTGATTCATCATCTTCGCGACTCGAGGGAGTGAAGCTATCTTGAACTTGACATGGTTTTAAACGATTTACTTATTCCTAATCATAATCTAAATATTATCTTTTTATTTGTTGTTGTATGATGTCTTTATTGAGTTAATATTAGATAGCATATCTTTCTCTAGGGCTGCGCACCTTGGCTTTACCGTGAGCGCGAGTTTTAGCCCGACGCTCTCTGGTAGAAAAAGGCAGAATCTCACCCAGAGCTTGCCTATAATGGCGACTGAATGTCAGGCAGATAAAAGGGTTGACCGCCACGCTTGCGTGAGTTAAATAAATCGAGATAAAGGTAAAAATTTTATTGCAGAAGACTTGTTGATAAGAGCATAGAATCCATCCAATCCAGTACGGTAGAAAACACGCGTAGAATGTCGCGACTAACACCGCTACCATTGTGGTCGTTTTTCGACGAACTAAAGACGCCATTCCAACTTGCTGTTCCCTTAGAGTTTTGCTACACAAGAGTTTGAACCAGATTGCAGAATACAACACCAAAACAAGAACTAAAATCCCTAGAAGTAAAATCAAGAAGACCAAGTAGCTTGTTCTCCACTGAGGGTAAAAATAGCGCACTTTACAGTACAAGCCTGACCCGGGTACTACCAAGAGACCTCCATAGTAAAGCACCGGAGACCAATAGAGCGCTGAAAAAAGCCACATCAGTGAAATCACTAGAATCGAGTTTCGATAGCTTTTCCACGTCAAAGAAGCAGGAGGCTTAAAAACAGCCAGAAACCGTCGAAGTGCAAGCGCCATGACGTGCAAAGCTGAGACAGTGATAGACACCTTCTCGACAAAATTCACAGCTTTGCAGAGAATTTCTCCACCTGTTCCTGCTACTAGCCACTGATCTTCGGCCAGGACTCGAGTTATACGTTCTGGAATACTCATAGCAGCCATGAGTAAGTCAGATATTGCTATACTTGTAATCACAAGGTATGTGAACTTACGAAGCTTCCCTCGGCAATCCGTCTTCATGGCCGACACCACAAATAGATTCCCAGTAATGGCTACGATCAGCACTGCAACGTACGCGACAACTTTAAACCCCTTGGCTGTCTTCGAGTCTTTCAAGACAAGAGTACTATTTGTACCATTGTACTGTAAACTAGCTTCGTACACGATTGAAAAACTAGTCAAATTCGACATGACGTTTCAGCACCAAAAAAAGTTTTTCTTTTGACGTTTGAGTAACGAGTTTTTCAACAGGCTCCTTAATTTTAACAGCGTGAGTTTTCTGATTATATCAACTCTTTACACAGCCTTTAAATAATCATAAGACGAAATGGAAACATGTATGGTAACATTGACGGTAATACTTTTCTCTCGTGTACCTGCTAGCGTCGATGAATCTTCCACTTTCTTGACACAAGTGAGTTCCTCTTGAGCTAGTTTGTTCTAGATGGCCACTGTCGGATCGGTATTTGTAGACACGTCCATTGTTTCCTAAAATCAATTTTCAAGGCTRGGTGCGCATAGGTTATGGAGTAGCCTGGCCTGAAAGCAAAAATAAATGCATTTAACTTCAATATCAACGGTCGAATTCAAATATCACGAACTGATATTGAAGCTAATCAGGTAGTATTTCATTAACTATCTACTCAACCTTGTTCTATAAAGACTTAATACGGCTCTAGAATCCTCTTAGAACGGAGAGCACAGTGTATTCTACAAGTTCATCGCATAGATCCCACTTTATCTTGCTATTGCAAGCCTCCTACGTTATCTGTTCAAAATAATGCTCTCTCGCAAATGAAATAATGCGCTGTCGCCAGTGAAGTAATGCGGCTCTCGCCAATGACATGCTTCATTTTCAAGATCAAATCTGACCGAATCCAATTGGGGGTTTTCTACATAAACCTGTCGTCATCGGTTAGGAATTATACCACTAATTACTTTCCTATCGAGAGTCGTGAAAGTCAATATGAGAAAATATTGGCGACTCGGTCGAAGATATCAAAAAAAACCCACTCTAATAACGTTCACCGCTGTGTAACTCATTCATTCTCTCTTTCTTTCTTTTTTAGTCTCTTTCATTCTGTCTGCGTACACTCTCACTCTCGCTCTGTTAAGCAAAATGTACAGTTTCGTTTCGTTTGGTAAATCACAAACAGAAAAGACGATAAAGAAAAATATTCCGATTTTTCACTCCAATGTAAACATACCGTATATGTGCGTTCTCTCGTTCCAACTCTCAGTTCAAAGAGAGCGGTCAATTAATAATCAAAGAGCTGAATTTCAATATCAAGGGCATGTCAGCCGCTAAGTCTGGCAGAGGTGAATCAGTGAGAATAGAAACGAAATCGTAGAATCAAAACCACAGAAATTATTCAAGGAGCTCATGTAGAGTGAATGACTTGGAAGACTAAACAGCAGCGATCGACTAATCATGGACAAACTTTTCTAAACGTGTTTATTCTAAGCAAACCAAACCTTTTGCAGACAAAATCTAAGCCTTCCATGACCAAAGACCAATTGAGATCTTGATTGTAGAGGAAACCAATCAAGTGGTGGTGGGAAAGCAATGATCAATTTAATGGAATATTTACATGTTTAAGAAGGGCTTGGCTGGTAATACATACAAACAGGAATCGTTGAATTGATGGCTTACCCCAGTCGATCCAAAAAGACTCCAAGCGGCAATGTTATAAAAAATTCAATACACACGACTTGATGTTGTGTTAACACAGCTTAGTGAAGATCGTTGCTATAGCAAATACGTGTTCACGCAATTATTTCTTTCATCTAATTTCAGACACGATCGTTTAGAGCGACTGAGTCGGCTAAAGCACGCCTGCCAAGCTTTAACGAATTAAACCGATTTTCCATTTAGGTTAAATATATTTAGATAACGAAAACAAGAGGACGTAATGTGTCACTTTATTTTTAGCATTTTATCGTTTAACTTTGATAGAAGTTTAGATGAAACACTATATTGTGTGTGTGTGTGTATTTTTCTTTGGCGCTAGATCTTATTTTAAAAGTAATCGAAAAATGGTCGGAATACATCAGTCCTCACAAACGTTTGCGAAACATATCTACGGTTGCATAATGAGCTTTTGGTGGCGCGCTGGGAAAGTAAGGCAAATAGATTTAACATTAAGCATCTATTATCTATATATAGCATCAATGAAGCTATTCTTGATGACAAAGAACCCTAAAAGAAAGACAACAAACTCATATTTTCATCCAAAGTGACTGTGATTCACAATTAGGATAGTTATTATTATCTTTTTGTTAGTTCTAAGTTTGTCAATTTCATTCGTTTCTTTCTTTTGTGTATACAGCATATACACCTAATTGAAAAAACGTTGTCGGGTTCAAAAAAAGATTATATCATCAAAACTAAGACCGAAGGGAAGCATGGGAAGACAAACAATTATGCTAATTTCATGCGTATTGCAGTTTTCCCTTCCTKTGCACATTTTATGCATCATGGCTTTGGCATGTTGTTAATCTAGGTCGACCGACTTTTCTCTACTGTGCATTTTTACATGTCTATATGCAAATATAATAAACATTTCTCGAGCTCGACTACGTTTTTTGAATTAGGTGTATCAAGAGAAAATTAACTATAAGAGAAAGAATCTCCGTGCCCCATCATGTGCACACTTTGATGCTATTTTTAGAATCATGGATGCTATTTCTAACTCGTTACCATACATGCGCGATAATCATGCTTCCCTTTAATGCCTCGTTTTAGGACACGAAAAGCGCCATATTTCGCTACGTCCACGACAAAAACACAGGCTTATGTTTACTGCAAGACTGGAAGCCGCCTACCCTCAAGAAATCAACCAATCAGGTTCTTCACTCAAAATTTCTCCAAGCTAAAAATAGCATCAAACTGTGCACATGATGGTTACAAGGCTATATAGGTAAGATTCCTTCTCTTAGTTCATATTCTCTTGGGTGTATACTATATATTATTATTATTATTATTATCATTATTATTATTATTATCATTATTATTAGGATTAGTTTTTACTAAATAGATTTTATGGTTATACATTAGTAGATATATTTTTATCATAGTATATTTTATTATATTAATTTGTTGCAAATATATTTAGATATCGTATTATTATTATTATTATTATTATTATAGATAATTTATTTCTTAAATGGTCCAAACCAGCCCCTTAAAAAAAGGTTTGCAATGACTTTTTGTCGGCGAGGAAAATAATTATGTGTGATTGATAAATGACTGAAATGTCTGAGAACTAAAAGCATTTGTCTCCACCGGTGTAATCCGTTTATTTCAAACAAACCATTGAAAATCGATCACTTGCTTCAGGGCATGGCTGACTCACAGATTACTGAAATTGGAATTTAGTGTTGGGTTTTGCGGAAACATGGAAAAAAATTCACCAAAACTAGACAATGACTTAAATCCTGTCGCAAAAGCTAAATTAAGAAACTCGTCTGTGCGTCTAGTCATGAAAATGAAAACCTGTAGACTTCTGACAAGGGTTTTTCATCGTCATCATTAGTGTCCTTTATTACGAATTTCTTGCTACGTACCGCAAATCTCAAACTGCAGTTCGACGTCGGGCGTTTTCCTTCAAACTTTCGACATTTAGCAAGGCGTCATAACGAAGTTGGCAGAGCTGCCACATTGAATTTCATTGAATTTCACATTGATGCTGAGTGTTTCTCTGTGTTTGCGGGCGTGTTTCTGGGCCTGATTCCTAGGAGTTAGTGGTTAACGGTAAACCTTATGCTAAAGGACTATGTTATCAATATTTCCCATCCACTGTTGCAGCAGGTTGGGTGCCCAGTTCCATCTTCTACATGAGCGGAAATCGCTTTTTATTATGCATTTAATTATGATTATTATGATKATKATTATTATTATTATTTATTTTTATTTTTTATTTTGCATTCTAGATAACCTTTTTTGTATTTTAGAGAATTTTAAAGAGGAACTAGTACGAAAGTCATACGAATTTTAATTCAGCTGAAACTTTACTGGAATAATCTTTAAGGTTATAATAACCACTGGTTACAGTTTTTTCTCGATATTCCGATGGGAAGTATTATATTTTTACGAATTTTTAATAATGTCTGTGGCGTCATCTACTCAATGCTAAGCGTCGCTACATACATTTCTTTGCCGTTATGATTAAATCGTAAGCTAGTTTTGATACTCAAAATTGAAGAAAAGAGACGAAACAATTGATTCTAATCATAAGTAATGCGCGTTAAGTCTCTCAAGCAAACTTTGGGATTAATAGGGATAAAATTATAAATCATGAAGCTACTTACAAAGATTATTGATTATCCTTTGGCGAAATGAAAACTGAGTTAAGCCCCGTTTACACTGGCGATTTTTGCTGCGATTTTTGTGGCAATTTTCGGAAATGTGAAATATTTTGTCTCATCCTTCAAAAGAGACATTCGTCTAGGAAAATCTTGAAATCCTGAAAAAAACTTTACAAGTAAATTCTTTACCATTATTTATTATGGACAAAATCGGAAAAAAAAAAAAAAATCGCAGCAAAAATCGCTAGTGTAAACGGGGCTTTAGACAAAACTAGAAGATATTGGCTTTAGATCTGGCGCCTCATCGGTACATGTGTATACTGATATAGTAATGCAGGAAATAGTCTTCAGTAGTGTTATGTCTATCCCTGTGTAAATTAGGTGGTTTAGATTGATTATTTGGGAAGATAGATTTGATACTATCTGTCATAATAAAGTCGTTAATATCATTATGATTATTGATATTATTCAATAATTATTATTATGATGTAGATAGTGTTGATAATGATTATGATGGCGATGGTGATAGTGATCGTAGTGAAGACCACGATGACAATGGTAGTGGTGATGATGGTACGTAATTGTGTTGATAAGAATGCGATGTTAATCATAATAATGAGGGTAATGGTAATGGTGGTGCTGATGATGATAGTGATGTTAATGATGATGATGACACCGGACGATGATGGTTTAAAATGGTGATGGTAGTGAAGACCATGGTGACAATGGTAGTGGTGCATGATGATGGTAATAATCCCCAAAACATCAATAATTTTGCCTAAAATTTGCTTAAACCTGCCTAAAACCTGCTAAGACCTTCCTAAACCTGTCACGGCCCCTGCGCCCGCAACTGTACCTACACACGCGAGAACGCAAATACACACGTGCATGCATAGTCTTGTCGCAAGTAACGGGTGGGGGGAGGGG
>NW_022261732.1:74581-86202 GCF_009602425.1 Actinia tenebrosa | reverse complement strand
TTTCTCTTTTTTTAATTAAAAATGTGGAAGTAATGAAAACCCGCAAAAAAATCAGATGGCACTTAACAAAAGAAACCACTCAAAATGCCTGACAACGTTTAACAAATTAGTTCAGAACAAGAAAACAAATGTACTTTTATGATCAAAAGCTATATCTTCGAAATCAACGTATTTCTTTTTCGATATATCCCTTTTGAAATGTCATAAAGATTTAAAAAAAAAAAAAACATTCTAAAAGCTCGTTTTCAAGAAGAGTTCAAAAATTATATACTTAAGAAAAAGGTTTCAATAAAGGCAATTTAAGATTTTTAAAAAATTGGGTTTCGCGATAAAAGACTGACTTAGAATAAATAGAATGGAGTACCATAAATGACAATAATTTCTAAGTTCTTTTACTTAAGAGCAAAAGCTCCAAAAAAGACAATTTATTAAGCAGATTTTGTGTGAAATAAAATTATTTAACCTTTTAGGAAAAAAAAGGAAAATAAATAATTCGAAAAAAAAAAGAAAGAAAGAAATAAAAAATAAAGAAAAATAAAGAAATAAAATAAAATAAAAAAAAAACAATAAATAAATAAATAATAAATAAATAAATAAAAAAAAGGAAAAAATGAATAAATAAATAAATAAAAATAAAAATAAAAAAAGGAAAAAAAATTAATTGGACTTTTTAGTTTGACATCTTTATGGTCGAATGGATATTCAATTTTCTTTTCCAAAACCAAACCACTCTGTTCATCAGCTGTTAATTTTAAACTTTAATGGCTAGAATACACTCTAAAACAGTAGTGGCCCAAAATATTATGCTAGCATTAATTTGTAACTACGATTTAATAAATTATACTCTGTTTATTTTGGATGTGATATTTTTAAAAGACAATTTAGTTAAGACACGTTATGGAGGCTGGGAAGTGTTTTGTGCCTTCACATTATGAACTAAAAAACATTAATATGACTATAATATAACAGCAAGTAAACCAGGTAAGCCAAAGACTATAAACYAAAGATCACAATGAACATGAAAAAATGACGTAAGACGTTGCCATGACAACATCAGAACCCTTGGTGTGTCATCAAAAATGTTTATTTAAAAAATCATAACTCGGGAACGAAATGGTGAAATTTTTTAAAAACCGGAATATTTCAACTTTGTATCGTTATCTTCTTTTTGACAAAAAAAGAAAAATTTCTGTAAAAGGGAATTCGTAAAAATCAATGAAATTTGTTTGGAATAGTTTCCTTTTACAGAATTTTTAAAACTTTTCCTTAAGTTTTTGAAAACATAAACTAAAGCCCTATGCAAAATTTCAAGACATTTCACCGCAGCATTTTTGAGTTTTTTCAGTTTGAACATAAAATTTATGAGTACGAAAATTTTCCTTTTGCAAGTTCTACGTCATCGGACCTAGAGCGCGCGCGCGCTCAAGAAAAACGGTTTCGAGCCTCCTTATTCTCTTTTATTTTAATTTACTAGTGAGTTTGAAAAAAAACTCGTGGAAAATATTTAGTGAACTAAGGCCTAGGGCAAACGTCGAACTTTCTATGCACCGAACTTAATTACATCAAAGAATGCCGCCTCATTATCACCTGATATCCATTGTTTTTAATGAGTTCGGTGCATGGAAAGTTCGACGTTTGCCCTAGGCCTAAGACGAGATCTATATATAATAATAACTTTATCAATGTCTCGAAATTCTTCTAGCCGGGCACAAGCGCCCTACTAATCGGGGAGACAAAGCTGTAGACAGCTAAGAATGTTTATAACAATATGCCGTCTTCCTTTTGGTTTATATCATGGTTAATATTACCTATGTTTATACCAAACTACTTTAGAAGCTAAAGAATATCGATATCGATATGATTTTGATTCCACAGGTAGCCCAAGCTAAGTTCCTGTGGTATCATGTTATAAGAAAATGTATGGCGATACTTAAAAAGCTCAATAAAATCGTCAAAATGTGAAATAAAGTAATTTAGGCCTAGGGCAAACGTCGACCTTTCCATGCACCGAACTCATTAAAAACAATGGATATCAGGTGATAATGAGGCGGCATTCTTTGATGTAATTAAGTTCGGTGCATGGAAAGTTCGACGTTTGCCTTAGGCCTAAATCTTAGCCGACCTATAAAAAGTAGTATCTCTTTCGCCCTGTGTACTTAAATTTTGGATTTAATCAAACGTTAAAACTGATCAAATCCAAAATGTAAGTACACAGGGCGAAAAAGATCAGCTAAGATTTCTTTATTTTATTTCACATTTTGACGATTTCATTGAGTTTTTTAAGTATCGCATTTTCTCATAACATGGCACCACAGGAACCTAGCTTGGGCTCCCTGTGTTGATCCTACAACACTCAAGCTGGTTAAGTTGGTCCGAACTAACTTGTTGGGTCTGTTATCTTTCCTTGTTAGCAAAATTGAATTTTTCTGTAGGAACTTAAGACCAAAGCAATTCGGTGCAGACAACTGTGGCACGCATAGATATATAGATAAAATGAGTATAAAAGGTAATTCATTTAGTTTACAGCGACAGAAGTTCAGGCAAGAGAGACTGGTGGCTTAGGGGGTCTTCAGTTTTGATAGCGCGCAACTCAATCAAATTCCAAAGTACCAACATTTTCACGTCTCTAATATTTTACAGGTTACTTAATCCCTAAGTTTAACTGAATATTTTTTGTCAAGCTGTCATCTTCAGGAAACTTAACATGTCTACCGACTTTGCTTAGTAATTTACAGGATAAGGTTAGTCTGAAACAATAAGGCTGGTGGGAAGGGCTAGTTTTGTAAACAGTGCCACTTTCAGTTATCGTGTAATTCCATGCAAAAAATCACAGGACCCGGAAAAAAAACATAGCTGAAAGAGCGTTTTAAAATAAATAAAACTGAAAAGTTTGAAGGAAGTAAGATGAAAAATCGCGAAGATATGAAATTTAAAAATTCGAAATTTTGTAAGGAAACATTTGTTGGAGGAAACTTTTGCTTCCACCAAAGATTTTCTTACGAAACTCAGACTTTTCAAAAATTATATCTTCACGAGTTTTGAACTCATTTCCTTCAAACTTCACAATTTTATTGATTTCAGCATGCTCTTTCCAGCTAAGGTTAATTATTTTTCTGCCCTATGAGTTTTGGAGGTCCTTGAAATTACATAAATAACAGTGGCGAATCCAGGGGGGGGGGGGGGGGAAGGGTCGAAGGGGTCTACGGAACCCCCCCTTGAAGGTTTGGTCTTTTAGGTAATAGAAATATGTCTTATGTAAATTTTTATTTAAAAAATATTAGTAGTTTTGCGTTGGGTCGTGTTATTATAGCTTGGTCCGTTACTAGATAGTAAATTAGGTGATTAGAGCCAATATTTTTGTCAAACATCGACTAAACAAAAGAGAATTATACACAGTTTAAGAAACGGAACCCCCCTTTGAAAAATCCTGGATCCGCCACTGCATAAGTGAAGTCTATTTCTCCTAATTCCTGGCTCGAAATGAATGGTAACACAAAGATACCGACAATCCAAGAATACAAATACGTCGAAAATATTTCCAGTAATCTCGCAGATACTCAACTTTTCCGCGATGAGAACAATAGAAACCCATGTAGAACAAGGGGAACACCGAGTACTGGCAACTGTTCAGAACTAATTAAAAACATTAATTAATGAAGATATTAATCTTCACCATAGTTATTAACTATGTCTTCACAAAGCTAGCTTCAATACAGATTCGTTCCACAGGCATGCACAATGATAACAGACATCAAATTGGCGTAGGTCATAGCTCAGTGCTCCAAATAAGAAACATTTGAAAGCATATCGGACGTGTTATCGGATTCAGATATTTTAACTATGTGTAAGTGCTTTTCGAACTATCAAGCTTGGGCTTGCGTGCGGAGAGAAGAAGCGAAAATTTGGCGTGGGAGACCGGAAGTTATAATCCTAGTGGGTTTGCCAGAAGGGCTCAAATGGACTCTACTTCCGCAGAATAATGATGTAATAAAACCATAACTAACCAAACAATTATCGAGGCGTCGGTTAGTTGCAAATGCTGCTGGTAATGAGAAACAAGGCACAAAAACATTCGATTTTTTTTTGATCATTTGGAGTGTCCCCACATGGGGGGGGTCGGGGCAGAGGACTTAACGACCGAACGCTTGGATCTGAGAGATTTCCAAGTTGAAAGAGTTCTATTCTAATAATATGACTGAGAAGAGTTTCGTTTCAACAACTCTATACTGAAGCGATGACACGCTAAAAATTCATTGGTCTAATATCTTGGTTCTAGAAATAGTCAAATCATTCTGCAATAACGTGTCGAGGTAAGTAATAGCATAGCTGACAAATCAGTCTCTGGTTTGCTCTTTAGTTCTTAGTAATAAGCACTTCTGTAAAGCCTTTCGAAACTAAATTATGAAAACTATGGCTGAAAAGCTAATTGTTATTTGATCACATTAGGCCGATATACTGGATTGCAAATTTAAAGATCTGCAAGTCAATTTTCTTTAGTCTGGCGCCCAGGTCAACTCCCCTGTCCTCAGCTACTGAAAGCTGGATAATATTTGGTATCCTTTAGGATAAATACAAATTATCCTGCCTCGCCAACACATCAGTTCTACTAAGCTGGCAGACTGAAAGACTTAATTGGAGCGAAGATTCAAAGCCGAAGAACTTGTCGCCAAGAGGAAAACTTAAAAGAAAAAATGATGAATTGAGTTTGACAGCTGCAAGAGACAAGAAGTGTTGAGAATTTTCTCAGCTAGACTTGAAATATAGTGAAAATAGTGCTGGAAAGTGACTCTAGTGATTTTGAAACGCCTACAATATGAATAGAACAAGAAATGATACGAGGTCTGCGAGGATGACGTCCGTGTTCGAAGAATCGAATGTATCGAAAGCATTCAAGACCACTGCATATAGTATTATTCTGTTGACAAGCTTGGTCGGTAATTGTCTCTTGATTCTAGCGATCAAACGGAATATTAATGGGAGAATGAGGACTGTGAGTAATCTCCTGATTGCAAGTGTGGCACTGTCAGACCTTATCATGACAGTCTGGAGCTTCCCAGAGCGAATGACAAGAATCTTAACCAACGATTCTTGGCTTGTTCCAGGGGTGATGGGATCTATACTTTGCAAGATTGTGAACTTCGTCGAGAAGGTCTCAATCACGGTGTCTGTTACGCATCTTGGAGCTCTGTCAGTGGAACGATTCCTAGCGGTATTTTCTCCTTATAAGACAGTTATAAAGCTACCATATGTAAAGTTCATAACAGGGGCCTTGTGGATTGGCAGCGTCGTGTACTGGTCGCCTATACTCCACTTCGGGAATATCATAGTAACAAAACGGGGTCTTAAGTGTGAAGTTCGGAGCTTCATTTCGTCCTGGAGGCAGTGGTATCTAGCATTCATAATAATACTCTGTGCAGTGATGATAGTAATTCTCGTCCTCTACACGGCTATTGCTGTTAATTTATGCCGTCGTAAAGATCCAAGGATGAGGCTCGTCACACAAAGAAAAAAGTCTGATCATATTAAAAGAAGAGTGGTAGTAATGGTTGGAGTGATCATCATCACTTTTTATGCTTGCTTTCTTCCTTATTGGATCGGCTGGGTTTCATGTTCGTACGCTCCGAACATGCCGGAAAGGATTTGCAACCGAACGTACAAGTTTATTTCGATCTTATTTTCGTATATGAGCTGCATGACCAATCCTATCGTATGTTTTCTTTTTATTGGATACTTTAGGTTTGCATTCAAAGCGATTATACTTGACCCACTAAATCGAAAAAGTAATGAACTTCGATTAAGGTTACGAAGGAAAAGTTCCTTGACAGAAATTGATAGCGTGGTGCCGTTACAAGTAAGAAAGAATGGAGAAAACCACGGAATCAAACACGAAGAGGAAGAGACTGACAACTCAAACCACAATGACCAACTTTTGCAACAGAATAATATTAATAGCGGATCTACGAGCATTATAATTCAACAACCCCCGGATGAGTGCTCTTCGCTTGATTCAGAACCACCGAGCCGTCGCGAAGACGAAAGCTACGAAGAAAACAATCCCAAAGACGCTCCTAATAAAACAGAACAATTAGAAGTTGAAAACACCAAAACTAGTCATAATAGAAACACCGCTATATGTATTCCCACAGTTTACGGCACGCCACTTTAAAGCAGTTGGATTTTTGAAAAAAGTCGCCTGAGGCGAAACTAGATCAGTAATAAAATAAATGAGATTGGAAAAACACCACACTTGAATTTAAAAACAAAGCCGTTCGTTCGGATCTTTAAGTGTCGGATAGGCTGTCGGATATAGCTCGACATTCTGTCATCAATAAGGGTTTTGATCTTAAGTGAAAGATTGCTAAATCGGTTTCGCGTAAGAGCTAAAGTAGCTAAAGTAAAGAATTAGGAAAATAAATGCCAGATTAAAATCGTATAGCAAACATCAAATCCAAACAGAGGATTATATGGCTTTTTCAGTTATTGATTCGGTTTAGAAGTAGAAACAAAGTATTGAGGTGTTAAGAATAGTATATCTAACAGGTTGGGTATTAGAAAKGTCTTATTGATAGCCGTGATGGTAGAATACCCAGTAAGATATCAGCACAAAAATAAGAAAAAAAGGAAAGAAAAAAAAGAAGAAAAAAATAGAAAAAARAAAGAAAGAAAAAAAACCCCGCACATTTCTTTTGCTTTAAAAAAATGCTTCGAGGATTTTCCTCCAGGTTCTGCGGTTTTCCTCCATCCGCAAAACCTCAGCATAAAAATTCAAGTTGGCTGCCTTAGATCAGCCCAGAGGTTGTTTCAGGGTTCGATCTGTGAGTTAGCCGTGCCCTGACTTAGATCAGGCCAGATGTTGTTTCAGGGTTTGATCTGTGCGTTAGCCATGCGCTGACTTACATCAGCACAGAGATTGTCTCAGGGTTCGCGATCTGTGCGTTAGCCATGCGATGACTTACATCAGCACAGAGGTAGTTTCGGGGTTCGATCTGTTAGTTAGGCGTGCCCTGACTTACATCAGATAATGGTTATTTCCGCCATTTCAGGGTTCGATAAAAGGGACAGCCGATCAAAGATTTTTTATCAATTACATACATATATATATATATATATATATATACCCCCTAACTTATCAAACACATATACCTTGAAATCATAGCTACATACAAACACTTTAGCCCCTGGTTTAGTCCATATAAGTGCCTGCAATATATTAGAACTAACTAATTGTCACTGCTAATGGCCGGATGGCCTCGACGATATGTTTTCCTTGTTACCCGCCATCAAAGCTAAGTGAAAACTAACAAAAATGTCTAATAATTTCTAGTTCTAAGTTGATAAATAAAGGATATTCCGAGTGTACGTTACATGACTGTGTTATTAATAACACTCAGTTATTCTATTGTTCTCTGAAGCTCGAAAAAATGATAAATAAAACGAAGATAAAACACAAAACAATACGAGTGATAAATTGATGTTTCGACTAAAACTGCGTCAGTCTATCGCATGCTGAATATTCGTGTACTATTCACTCAAAAATGCTATGTCGTACACATTTTGCGCCTAACGCCTTGAAAATTCAACAAGATGGACGTATAATTATGTACATTGATATAAAAGGCCATTAAAGGCAAGATTTGCGACAACCAACGTCAATAGCCGTTCAATAAAATGCTGTTCAATCGAATTAAGGAGATTCGAAATAACTTAAGGACTATGGCTATCGCATTTGAAAACCAAGAGCTTAGTTTAGGAACCACTTAGCTATAGGCCATCACCAAATTGCAGCCTAAATTCGTAATTCTAGTTTACTCGATAAGATTTTAGAGCAAGGTACAAATGAGGATGAATTCGGCACGCATTGAGGATCTTCAGAATGCCCTCAAATTTTCTCCCGCGATGAGATAAAATATTCATAACTTGGAAGTCACTAATTTTAATAAATTAGAAAAAGTCGTGGTCCTTTCATAAACGCGCGTGGTAGGAGTCTTTTAAGTCTTATTTTTCTTTGTGTCCATCACTGGTCGTAAATATAGGCCTCCACAAGCCACTGAGTTTTGAAACAAAGGATTTTCAGAGGATTGGGAACAAATCTTTTRATGCCCCGTCCACACGTATCCGGAAATTTTTGTATCCGCCAATTTTATTTGCGGATACGGGTTGCGTCCACACGTGTCCGGACATTTTCGTATCCGTATCCGGAAATTTTCGAAAACGGTCTCCAGAGTGGAAATTTTAGAATACGGATACGTGTGGACGGTCGTATCCGCAAATTTTCGAATACGCTGACGTTAACACGATTTTGCGCATGCTCAATAAGAAAAAACTATCCGTCAAAGGGACTAGGCGATAGCGTGCATCAGGGCGGATCAAGAAATTTCCGGGTACGTGTGGACAATGGAATCGATTCTTAAACTATGAAAAGGCTTATTCGAATACGCTGCGTGCGGACGCGAGCATTTTCGTATCCACAAAAAAGAAATTGGCAGATGCTAAAATTTCCGGATACGTGTGGACGGGGCCTAAGAAGCGGCCTTTTACTCGAAAACAAAAAACAAAAAACGATTGTGATGTGAAATAATCGCCTGATAAACAATAAAAAATAAAAATGGGGTTTAACAGTGGCATTTCTACGAGTAGTTCTTTATTCTCTAAATTCAAATTGTTATTTAGAAGTTTTAATTGGAGAGAAACTTTCGAAGCATAGGAGAGAACCAAGAAACAACTCTACTCGAATATGACTAATGAAAAAAATTAATCAAAATACTAGATAACCGTTATCCTAAAACCATATGCTTCAAAGTACTACAATATTTAACAAGAACTTTAAAATAACTAGAACTCTATTATTTTTTGGTTGAATATTTTTGAAAAAAAAGTGTGAACAATTTATGAACTATACTGAAAAAGCTAACCTTGTCAGATTCATTTTACTAGTACCATTAGTAGCATTGCTTTTATAACGCAATAGTTCTGTTACTTGACCTGTCTTTAATTTTTATAGTAACTTATTAATAATAGTTGAACAATGGACACCGCGCGATATTTATTAACATTGTTTCATGTCGTCTGTATTTTTTCATCATTACTTTACTACTGATGTCGGAGATCTACTTTTTAAGAGCTGAAAGATCATTCTAGTCTTGCTGGTGCTGCTAGAGTGATTTTGCTARGCACGTCGGAAAAAGATAAGCAATATATAAATCTAGGCACTGACTAAAAGCGGAGCTCCCACTGTTTTAGGCACAGGGAGCCCAATTAAGATAAAACTGAAAGGTGAAAAATAGTGAGCATAATACTGGCATAGTACACTAATTCCATTGTTTTCTTTTGTTTACTTGGCACGAGAAACAAAGTTACCAACAGTCAAAGTAAGATTACTTTACTACTCTCACTACCACCACTATTACTACTATTTAAGCAATAGAAAACTTTTTCCGTGTTTACATAGCCTGATAGCAACACGAGGGGAGGTTGGGAGAATTCGAGACAGTTATACAAACCCGAGACGTAGTCGAGGGTTTGCATAACCGTCGAGAATTCTCCCAACCCCCCGAGTGTTGCTATCAGGCTATGTAAACACAGAGAAAAAAAGTTTTCTATTGCTTTTATAAAATAAATACTAAGGGAAAACATTACCACTTGCAAGAAAATAAATCTTTATTTGAATTTGATTCTCGTATCAAAATACAAATTCTCCATACTTCACGAACTTCGATCGTTAGCCAATCAAATTTTGTGTAATAAACGMCRAGGAGGCAAATGTGAAGCGAGAAAGAATCGCTAGCTATTTTAAACATTTATCATTCTAAAACATTAAAACAAATACAAAGAAATGTCCAAAGATTGAATAGAAATCTTAATAAGAGATTTCAGAATTGATTATCTTTACGAAAGTGATCAAAAGTGGATAACAAGTGTCGCTGTGAATGGAATTCTCGGTTGAAAGAAACGTGGTTTTGCTCAATTTGACAGCGAGAAAACATGGCAGCGAAGTTGATTGTTTCGTCTTGCCTCGAGAAGATATTTTGTGGAGCTKAAGAGCTATCGCTGGAAAAAGTTTGAAGCTGCTGACTGTTTCCTTGAAATACATGTATTCTTTATCGGGCGGTGCATTTAAATCATGAGAAAGCACGTCGCTGAACAACCGCAGCTGTCCTGACGGAGGACGTGTGTTGTAGCTCCTGAGGGAATTCTCTTTGCGGTGACCAACGAGAGATTGTCATGATATTACGATCAGAAAGACCTACATGAGACCATAGGGTTATGCCTATGGCCCTGACACAAGTCAAAATTTGGAACTTCGTCTTCAAAATACATTTTTGGGGGCGTTTTTTTCCTCGAAAGAAACTGTAAATTTTTAATTTTTGAACTTGTACTGGGAAAACACGAAAGTTGTGACGTCACAACTGTGTTTACATATCCTCATGCAAACATGGCTATCAACCAATCACAGAGTGCGTACTATTTAATTTATTTTATAAACTCAGATACTGCTACTGCTACTGCTACTGCTACTGCTACTGCTACTGCTACTGCTACTGCTACTGCTACTGCTACTGCTGGTACTGCTCTACCAAGGACTCGCCAGTTACATAAAACTTTTGTATTATATCTATTCATTTCGTTATTTTGAAGTAAGAGGTTGAAGACAATAAGAAAATTAGCTATGATTAGCGTACTGTTGCCACGCCCCTTATACCCTTCGACTGTGAACAACATCGCTGTCCAATTGTCAGAAATGTAAAAACGGCAATAAACTAATAAAATCAAAAGCAGAAAAGCAGCAAGATAGAATGACGATAACCTTATCTTTATCTAGTGGTTAACATTACTTTTTAATGAAAGAGTGATCTTTATCATTAGCTTTGAAAAATGAATTACTTTAAGGCGGTTTTATTCGTTTTTTTTTAAACGTGCTGTTTCTTTCTTTCATGTTTTTAACTCGAGAACTTTCATTTAACCGATGCAAGATGCAAGAACAGTTTTATTATGAACCACTTGATGTGTATAATAGATAAAAAGAGTTGACCATAAGCCATTCCAGGGCAGATGATCTCATTAGTTTTATATAGCTTTTCATTTTATTTCAATTATGTTAGTAAATCCTAACGCAATACAGCTTTTGGCTGCAGTAAGTAAAGTAAGTTAAGTAAATAAAGTAACTATATAGTTTCATTATGGCGTAATTGAATCCCCCAGCGTTATTTAATACTATTATTATCACTCATAATCCGGCACCACCATATAACTACCCCTACCATTATCTTTATCTCATCATTACTACTATCATCTTTATGGCTGCCATCTCTATTATTAACACCATAAACACAACAATCATCACCACTACAACCGTTATACATCATTACTACCTGAGAAAGGAGGAACCGGAAAAATTCGTCGTTAGATGCATGGAATCTCACCGCTGAATATACAAAACGAAACCAGAGGATCACCATCACCTTAGCTACCACCATCATCACTACCTCCATTATCATCATAATCACCACCATCATCACCTTCGCTACAACCACCACCATCATCACTACCTCCATTATCATCATAATCACCACCATCATCACATTCGCTACCACCACCACCATCATCACTACCTCCATTATCAT